>ML799727.1:86255-129576 GCA_009831015.1 Picea engelmannii | reverse complement strand
TTTATGATATATGGCTATAAAATGTGTATTTTTTTATAAGTATTTAAAATTAGTGTTATTTAACTACAATGTTTTTTTATTTATTGAAGTAAAGGTAAACAATGTGTTAAAAATGATGTTTTTCACTATATTTAAAAAGTATGTAACAATAAATTAATTAAGGAGACAAAATTCTATGAAAAATCGTAACTTCAAAAAAGTAAATGGTAAAAAACATTTTTAAGATTGAAAGAAACATGAAAAAAAGACTAAAAACGGAGTTGAATAAAAACAAAATATACATATATTTAGAAAAAATTGAAAATAGATGAAAAATGAGCATTTAAAAAAATAATGTGGAAACATTGGGGATCGAAAAATTGAAAATATCAAAAATCATCTAAAAACGGAGAGGGGGTGCTATCGGTAGCACCATTTTTAAAAACGAGGTAAAAAATTGGACCCCCCCAAAAATGAGAACTATAGAGAGTTCTCATTAAGTTGGTAACTATGTTATGTCAAGGAATTTGGTCAAATGCTTTACAAAGGTTAGGGTTTATTGCAACTGCATAATCAGAAAACCTAGCTGCAACTGTAACTGGTGTCACAATGAGTTTAACAAAGAAATGTCGCATTACCTCCCAATGGGTACACTGTCTTGAAGGTGGTGTGGGCCCATAACCTATTAGAATAAAAGAGATGTGCTCATTTTTCCATAGACAATATAGCAATATTAACCAACCATAGGCACGAAGCCACCCCCGAGCACTTTTAACCTTGATAGACATAATAATTCTAGAAGGAAACCTTAAAACCAATAGCAAACCAAGATAGAGTATCTCTCTCCAAGGCTAGTGTGCTAAGCAAAGAATCCAAACCATAACCAAAAGCCAAAATTCCAGTTGAAGTAGCTGCAGTTGTACTCCCTCTCCAAAACTTGTGCACCATTAGTATGTGTGAGTCGTGAGAGTGTGAATGAGCAAATGAGCTCAAGCACCCTATTATTTATAATGCTCTTTGTCACCTGTATAGGCCGACTTCTTCTTTTAGAGGTTAACACTTAAATATTAATTCTTTTATTGAGCCAACATGTCTTCTAGGGTTTCTACACATCTGTTTAGGGTTTCTCTTGCTTCTCGGAATATTTTAGTCTCGTCAAAGGTTACACGTAGAGGTTAATACCTCCCGAAACTACCATAATATCAACACACGTACTATCCATAGTTTTATCACAAGGTTAGTACAATTCCCTAGCTCTCTATAACTTTAGCTAGGGAAAACAATGAAAATCTCAACTCACACCAATGAGTTCCAACAAACATGCATCACACAAGCTTGTTCTTCAAGACAAGGCCTTTCTTATTCTTCTTCACTTCAATGAGTACAACTTAGATTTTTATATCAAAACCCTAAGCTCCAAGTTTTCAAGTGATGAAACCCTAACCTAGATGCTCCAAGAAGAGTAAGAAAGCCTCTTAACAACTCCAAGAGAGAGATCAAGTACAAAAAAAAATCCAAGAAAGAGAAATACTAGCATGCTCCTTTAAGTCTCATCTCTAACATAAGTGTGATAAGAAAGATTGAACATAGAAATACCTTCTTCATTAGAGTAAAATTTAATATCTCACAAGAGCAAGCTCTCCACAAAGATGTCCTCTTTCCCTTTTATAACTTTCACTAGGGTTCCACATGGACTCTAGCTACTTCCTCCAAGATGACAAGTACAAAGAAATGGATATATGATCATGAATGAAATGAATCTCTCATATATATATATATGAGAGGCAAGGGGAACTAACAATACACAGGTGGGCCTATACCCTTACCAGTAACCTACAAGGACACATGTAGGCTCATACATTTGGAGCACTACATTTCAAAGGTACAAATGTCAAGGTCCAAAGCGATGTCATCTACAAGCGAGGCTCCAAATGTAAAGATGATGGTGTCCAAAAGCAAGGATCCAAATGTTTGGGCACTCCACAAGGTGTTCCCAACAGTCCTCTTACAAGTCTCTAATGACTCCAACGAGCCTCTTAAGCCATGTACTCCCTAAATACATATACATTGTTGTAATCTAGGTGTCCCCAAGTCAACTTTACTCATCCATACAAACATCCAAGCTACCCCATGTTGTTTAGGGCATAGTGATCTCTAAGGTGTAAAACTTTCATCCTCCAATGTAGGGCATTATCCAAGGAAGCAACCATCTCCACATGGCCATCATACAAAACACCACCAAATTTTCTAAGGATCTCCAATGCCCTGTAACAACCCTAATTAATTATTTAATTATCATGATTGTTAAATTTAATTTAATTAATTATTAAAATAAATTTAGTCTTTTTATTATAATATTATTAAATTGGTAGGTGAAGTAATTAATTAGGGGGGATATAAGGTTGTTGAGGAATAAATGGGAGGATAAGGCAGTTGGGGGAAATTGAATGAGGGAGAGAGATTCGAGGGAGGAGGATAAGGAAGAGGGGAGAGGACTTGGAGGGGGGTCTTGGTTTTGGGGAAAATTTGGGGAAGGGAAAGGAGGAAGGGGTTCTGAAAGAGAAGTGGATATTGGAAGAAGAGGGGTTTTGGGGGAGCTTTTACAGTGCACTGCTGTTACTGGAAACTTTTGTCTCAGGGGCCAGGGAACCGCAAATATTCCTGGAGCTATGGAGGCAGAGAGGTTGTTCCTAGTTGGCTGGGAGGTTAATATTTAGTTTGGGCAGTTGGGAAGGATCATCCACAACTAGGAAAGGGGCTAAATCAACTAATCTATGGGTTGAGGTAGATACTTTATGCATTTTACTAGTGATCTGATGTTATTATATTGTTTTTGATTATTATGCTGTTAGTATGTTGCTATTATTATGTTGTTGTTGATTATCATGCTGTTGTTGATTATTATGCTGGTATAAAGAAAACCATGAAAGGAAAACAATGAACTAAATTGAATTTATTTTAGTAGAATATTAGAAGATATTTATTTAATTTTGAGGCCTTGAATTTAAGGTCTTATAGATGGTATGAGAGCCCAGTTTCAAAACTGAAACCTAGGGCCTACCCACCTAAGACAAAAATTTAGACATGATGTCCTAAAATGAGTTGAAATAACCCTCAAAACCCTGAATTTACCACTAAGAAACCCTTAAAGGTAGCAGGAAGGAGCCCTACAAACCTATTCCATTATTCCATCTATGTTCCAACCACAAGAAATGGTTAAGATAAATACCTTTGCACACCTTTGCATAGGGTCACCTTTGACCCTGTTACCCAAATTAAACAACCACCTGTAAATTGAAAAGGTCATCAAGATGATGACCTGCATAAGCTGTAAAAATAAAATAAAATGCAATAACATAAACAAAGAATGAAACAATATATACAAAATATAATAAAAGGGAAATAAAAATAATAACAAAAAAGATTAGACCTATCACTCATCAAGCCCAATCTCCAAGTATGCAACCAAGAGCCAATTAAACACCACATGCAGTGAGATCCAAGTCATGAGAAAACACACTCATACCAAGTGTCACGGGTGAATCCCACATGGAGCACACTCATAAAACAAAATTGGGCTTAAGACATCGGGCCCCAATCACTATAGAACCAAGGGCGTGATCATCCACTCAAGACCACAACATATGCTACCAAGCCAAATGGAAGGGCCCAATGCATTGAGCGTCAATCCAAGGAGGAAGGAGGAGCTTAGAAACAAAAAAAAAATGGAGTGGTGGGCCTGGGGCCCCATCTCTAACTATCTTCCAAGCAACTAACTAAGTTTCATGCCACCACAAGTCAACAACAACAACCCGAATCCGAGTTAACGCTCTAGACCAAGCACCGAAATCATGAGGAAGGAGCCCACAGGGGCCTGAGTGCTCAACCACCCAAAGCCACAAGAAGGAGAGCTCACAGACCAAAAATCTAGTGCCAAGCCGCAAGGGAGAGTATTATGCAAACACATATCAAAGTCCACTAACCAAGACCAAGTGCCAAGCACCAATCCACGAGGGGAAATGTAATTTCTCTACGCACACCGCACAATGTACATAGACCAACGCCAAGCCAAGCCATGGGAAGTGTGTAGCAACACACACAAGAGCGCAAGCTTCGCTGTTGCTGCCATGGGCTCGCAATAGAGTTGAGCTTTACAACTATGCGTCTCTTCTCACATATTTTACAACATCGACCTTCCCGACCAAATCCATTTAAATAAATTGGGAGGCAAGAAAGTGTTGACGACATTTTCATGTCTAGCAAGCATGCACCAGGCCAAGCCATGGGAAGAGCCCACAAGGAACCAAACAAAAAAAACCCAGAGCCTGAGCATGAGTCAAAGTAAGAAATGCCAAGGACAGTACCCGCGGGAGATCCCTCGGTTCCATATCTTATGCACTACGCCAAGGATAGAGCCCACAAGGGGAAAGAAATCATACCAGCATCAACATCTCTGCCAACACCCATTGACCACAACATGTAGGGCACCCCAAAGGGAACCACCCTTTTAGCAGCCAGGGCATGCCCAAAGGTAGCCCACCCCAAGAGAAGAAGCCACACATACTAAGGTTGAGACCATTAGTGAATGGAAGGTTGAGCATTAGTAGGCAACAACCATGAATTAAGTAGGCGCTCATGCGTGACAAAACGTCTCAAAGACAACAACACAAAAATTAAAAGAAAGAGAGTTACCAGCAGGGAACCAACGAAAGAAAAGAGGAGGGTTTGCAAGTCTACTTGGGCCAGGAAATGTGTACAAACAATAAAAGGGACATTTGGTGAAACAAAAGGTTGATCCACCTGCAAACAAAAGCTGCCATGAGGTAGCACCATGAAACCTGCAAAATAATAAACACATAATCAGTGGGGGGATCCAAGCACAGAAATAAACAGCGAAAAGTAATGTAAGAATGAAAATAAGGGTGCAGGGTGAAGAGGAAACCTCGGCTTGAAATTGTAGAGGAAGAGGAACCCTCGGCCCGCAGTCGCAAAGGAAGAGGCGGTCGAGGAGGAATGATGCATGGAGTGCGGGTGAGAGCGGGGGTAGGGTTTGAGCGAAATGAGGCGTGATGGGTACTGAGAGCGGGGGAGGGGGGCAAATGGGCGTCATGCAAGGTCCCACGATGCCCAAGTTTATTCATTTTTTTTATTTTATATATATATATATATATATATTTTTAAAACAATTAATAAAAAAATAAAATAATAATAATCACAATAATTTTGTATTAAAATAATTTCAATAGAAAGTTAAAATTTAAAGTTTAATTATTATTATTATTAATACTTTAAAATTGATTTAATTAAGACTTTAGTAAATAGTTAAATTTTAAAATGTTAATAATGGATTATGAATGAATTATCTAGATACATAATTGATTAAATTATGGTTAAATATATGTAGATAGATCAGGTGTTTTAAAAGAAAAATAAAATAAAAATTGTTATGGGTGATTAATATGAGTGGTGCATGTTAATAGGTGGAAGGGTTAGGTGCTTGATCAAACAGGTAAGTAAGGGTAATTGACGAGTGCCCCACAATGCTAGCTTACCTAGCAAGACAAGAGGGTTAGAAACTTACCCGAACAAGTTACCAAGCTTAGAGGCTTTCGACCTCGACCTTTAGCCACTTACCCTAAAGAGAGTAATGTCTGTTTACAGATAAGTAAAAAAAAGAAACTTACGCCTAACCCTATGTTTGCAAGTATAAGTGTGAGTGAATGTGGAATTCCTTAAACTCTTCCCTGATAAGCATTTGGTTGATGCATATTCAATCATTTAAAATGGTTAGGACTCGGGGAAATCGAAGTCGAGGGGCATCTTTGCAAGGACCGCCAACGTCGGCTCTGCCACCACCATCGCCTGAATTAGCTCTCATTTTGTGCTCTTTGGAGGCTATTAATGAGGAATTAAAGGGACACCCGTCAACATATGTCGAAGTGGAACCCCCACCATCAGGAGTGGGTAACCTTGAAGTGTCAAGGGACTCAGAGGGAGGGCCTCCACGAGGGGACATCACCAGAGAACTACAAAAGATCAAACTCCTAGAGTTTGCTGGGGGTTGTGCAAGTGAACGTGCGGAGGCATGGTTGGAAGGAATGACACAATGTTTCACCTTAAGAGACTATGTTTCCACATCAAAGACAAAGATAGCAATATTTCAGTGGAGGGATAATGCCTTGAACTGGTGGGGTAACCTGGAGAGGCAGTTGCACCTTACCCTAGACACTGTCTCTTGGGAGATTTTTGAGGAAAGGTTCCGGAGGAAATATTTGCCTGCATACTATGAGGAACAACATGTAGGAGCATTCCATGCTCTAGTTCAAGGAAACATGACTGTGGAAGAGTACGAGATCAGGTTCATGGAGCTAGTAAAATATGTCTTGTACATGGATACCGATCAACGACAAGCATAACGTTTTGTGTATGGGTTAAACCCTAGGATAAGGGCCATGGTACGGATGTGGAATCCATTGTCAGTAGCCGAAGCAGATGAAATGCTTGTTACACAGAGGAGCATATGAACTTAAACGGAGGTATGAGGTCAACCATTCCACATCATCCTAGATTTGCGGGGAAGGCCCCTAGGACTTTCTCTAGGGGAGGAAGCTCTAGGCCACCCCCTTATGGAAATAGAGTTTCTCCCAGATCAATTACAACAAGTATTTCAATGGCACTGAGTGCAAGATCCCACTCATCGCCAATGACGCAGATAGGTCCACGACCTTCTCAAGGAGAAACAAGTAGGGGCAGGGGCTCCAAGGGAAGAAACTCATTTAAGAGACCTTCAGAGGGAAGCACCCAGGTTCCACCCCGGGTGTGGAGGACCTCATTACCAGCATGATTTTACAGAGTTACAAAGAGGCTTTGTGCATAGAGAAGGAAAGGCCCCGATGGGACGAGCAAGTAGTAGCCACCAGATTTATGCAGCGGTTAATAACCACCAGGTAGAGCATCAATCCACTGTGGTGGAGTTGTCGGGTACACTAAATCATGTCAATGTTAAAATTTTATTTGATTCTGGTGCTACAAATAGTTTCATTTCACCTTGTGAATTAGAAAAGTGTGGGTTGGCAGCCTACAAGCACGATGACTTTAAACAAGTCGAGATGGCTTCAGGGAAAAAACAAGCGGTAGGACCTAGCATCGATAATTGTCTAGAAGACCTAGGAGTGTGTATTACTAGGTTGAAGGTGTACGTCACTACTCTAGGGACGTATGAACTAATCATTGGAATGGACTAGTTAGAAGCCCATCGAGCTTTGATAGATTTTTTCGTGAAGAGGGTGCTTTGTGTTGATGATGAAGGGAGGTCAGTAGAGATCCATGGTGTACGGAGGAAGGTATATCTACGCTTTATCTCGACCATGAAGGTTAAACGTTGCATGAGGCAAGGTTGTCTATTATATGTAGTGGAAGCAGTCAATGAATGGAAATGACCCTCCTTGGATTGGTACCCAGTATTGTCAGAGTTTAAGGATGTTTTTCCAAAAGAGTTGTCAGGGTTACCTCCTGAGAGGGCTTGATTTTACCATTGAGATAAAACCTGGTGCGGAGCCAATTTCCAAGACACCGTATAGAATGACGATGCCAAAACTTCGTGAGATACAGATGTAGTTGAAGGAACTACTTGACTTAGGGCTAATAAGGCCTAGTGTCTCACCTTGGGGTGCACCAGTAATTTTTGTCAAGAAGAAGGATGGTTCCTTACGATCGTGTATAGATTATAGGGACTTGAACCGTGCTACATTGAAAAATAGGTACCCAATGGCATGGATAGACAATCTCTTTGATCAGATGAAAGGAGCAACAATTTTCTCAAAAAATGATCTGCCATCAGGGTAACACCAGTTAAGGATTAAGGAAGGCGATATTCCTAAAACTGTGTTCTGAACTCGGTTTGGGAATTGTGAGTTCGTGGTAGTACCTTTTGGTTTGAACAATGCACCAACAATATTCATGAGCCTCATGAATGGTGTATTTCGAAATTACTTAGACCTCTTTGTACAGGTCTTTCTTGATGATATCCTCATCTATTCCAAGAACGAAAGAGAACATGAGGAACACTTGCTAGTGGTGTTGTCGTGCCTTAGAAAGAAATTTTTTTATGGAAACTTGTCGAAGTGTTCTTTCTTCCATAAATAAATTCACTATTTAGGTCATATCATTTCCAGTGAAGGAATATCTATGGATCCAGAAAAGGTAAAGGCCATATTGAATGGCCAGTGCCGAAAAATGCTCATGAGGTGAGAAGCTTCATGGGGCTAGTTGGTTATTATCAGAGGTTTGTGGAAGGGTTCTCTAAAATAGCGAAACCCATCACCACCTTGCAGCGCAAGGGGGCCAGGTATGAATGGAAAAAAGAATGCGATGTTGCATTCATCGAGCTTAAGAGGTTACTAACTAGTGCACCAATTCTACGAGTGCTGAATATGGAAAAAGACTTCACAGTCTGCACAAATGCCTCGAAGCAAGGATTGGGGGTCGTGCTAATGTAGTATGGAGGAGTGATAGTGTATGCATCAAGAAAGTTGAAGCAACATGAGGAGATTTAAACTACTCACAATTTAGAGTTGGCAGTTGTAATGCTAGCTATGAAACTTGGGAGGCATTATCTAGTGGGGCGAAGCTTTGAGCTCAAAATAGACCATGAAAGCTTAAATCATCTCTTCACCCAAGGGGATCTCAATGTCAGGTAGAGACGATGGAGCGAGTTTATGAGTGAGTATGATTTTGGAATTTCGTACATCAAGGGAAAGGAGAATGTGGTCGCGGATGCCTTGAGATGGAGATCACGTGTCTTCTCCTTGGTACCCTTAAAACTTAATCTGAGGGAGCATGTGTTGGGGAAATTTCTTGGACATAGTTGGTATTTAAAGGTTACTTCAACCCTCCAGAGTGGAAGGCAATTAGATCCAAAGTATGAAGGATATAGCCTGAAAATAGATGGATTATTAAGATATCAAGGAAGGATGTACATCCTCGAAGGTGGGGATATTCAAAGCATCATACTCAAGGAAGCCCATAGATCACTTTGTTGTGCACATCCGGGTGTGAAGAAAATGTACGCAGACATGAAGAATCTTTTCTTCTGGGTAGGCATGAAGCGTGATGTAGTCCATTTTGTCGCCAAGTGCCTAGAGTGTCAATAAGGGAAGGCTGACCACCACCACGTGATAGGTCTCCTACAACATCATGATGTTCCTATGTCCAAGTGGGAAGTCATTTCTATGGATTTTGTTGTGGGATTTCCGCTCACATCGCATAGACACAATTCCATTCTTGTGATAGTTGATAAGTTGACCAAGAGTGCTCACTTTATTCCGGTTAGAGACACTTATGATGCCACTGATGTGGCATGCATGTTTATAAGTGAGGTCATCCGTCTGCATGGGTTACCCAAGAAGATCATTTCAGATAGGGACTCCCGATTCACATCTAGGTTTTGGACAAGTTTACAGTCGACGTTGGGAACTCAGTTGAACTTAAGCACAACATATCATCCCGAAACGGATGGGAAAACTGAGAGAGTAAATCAGGTTATCGAAGACATTCTTAGGATGTATGTTATGGATAATCAAACCCATTCATAGAAGTACTTACCTTTGGTAGAGTTCACCTACAATAACAATTTTCATAGCTCCATTGGAATGTCACCCTATGAAGCTCTATATGGAAGGCCATGCAGGACACCGTTGATTTGGGAAAGGTTAGAAGACCGAGTGACAGTTGGACTAGAATTGATTTGGGAGATGGAGAAACAGATGATTCATATTAGGCAAAGACTAAAGGAAGCACATGATAGACAAAAAAGTTATGCTAATGCACATAGGATTGGCCGAAGTTATAAAGTGTGAGATCCAGTTTTCATTTGTATCGGGCCTAATAAGAGTACCATTTGGTTCGGGAAGGGGACAAATTTGTCACCTCACTTTATAGGACCATTCAAAATACAAGAGAGAATTGGACCCGTTGCCTATCGTCTCGTACTTCCACCCGACTTGCATAAAAATCATAATGTTTTCATGTATCTATTCTATGTCATTATGTTGCTGACGAATCTCATAAACTGAATTGGAAGGAATTGCATGTATCGGACATGGGAACCCTCATGGTCGAACCATTATGCATATTGGACTGTAGGGTCTGACAACTCAGGAACCGTTTGGTAGACCAAGTTAAGGTCCAGTGGGACAAGTATAGCCCATGATCTGCTACTTGGGAGGATGCATATACCTTACGAAGAGATCATCCCTGACTTTTTTGACCACCTCGAGAATATGTTTTTCGAAGGTTGGGTGTATGTAATGCCACCTTTTTACTTAGATAAATAGAATTACCCAAGGCCTAATCACCTTTATTTTCTATTCACTGTAAAACTATTAATGATACACTTGAACTTTTAAGACATATGAACCTATGTGAATTCCAATTCTATGAATGTTTAACGTTATTTGAATTATGATGGATATTATGCAATCTATTTCTAACTTGAAAATTTTGACATTTAAAGTTGTTGGTACGTGGATACTGAATTGAGATTATGATTAAATGCATTTATATGATGATAATGCATAGATATGTATGAGTTTGTGTTATAAACTAATCTGCAGGTCAATGGGCTATGAAATAGCCAATAGCCAAAGGATAATGATAATAAAAGGTTGATGTAGTGAACACCAATCGAGAAACAATATGGTATAAATATTTGTATGTGAATTTATGTTGGTTCAAATGCATTGCTATGATATGTGGACAAGTGCAGGTTTTTCAAGTGGTGAGACTGCCTAAAACTGAATATACAATGACAAAATTCCCAACAACACAGTGCCACTGTATGTTCCATGGTAGGGTGTTGACCCTAGTTCTATTAGGAGGGGTGGAGGAATTTCCTACTGTGTATCCTCTGAAACTTGGAGTCATGGGAGGACGGTGTTAGCTCACGCTCCCCTAGACGTGTGATGATGATTGTCAGTTGCTTGTTGGGAAAGCTTGGTCAAGAGAGTTGACACTTCCGCTTACGGGTTCTATTTGGAGTTAGGTAAATATAGTTGACGCTCCTGTATATGTTAACCTTGTACAATATTTTCTGCAAACATATTTTCAGTAAAAGAACAAAAAAGATACAATGGCAAATACAAACATTACACATAGATTTTTCCCTTGGAAACGCAAACCGGGAAAACCAACATATTCTATATTCATTCATAGTGATACATTGTTTACAATACAATATACATATAAGATCCAGTAGAATCCAAAACCCTAACCCAATGACTTGGATTAGTTAACAACCCTAATTCCTTAATCGAAAATAGAAAACCGTCGACAAAAAACCATGTGCCGAAAAATCACCCAAAAATGTGACACATTTCCCGAGGATTTTTTTTTTCTCGGGGGCGCTACCCCTACGCAGGATTTCGCCCCCCTGCACCCCCCCTCAAACCCCCTTGTGCACCCATTGCAATGAAGACACTGCTACTCGTGCAAATAATATAACACATACCTAACATTCTCCCACTTGTTGTTTTCGTTGCATACATGGGGTTAACTGTTACAGGGTTACATAGTCAACAATCCAGGGAATCAATACCCATGGATCCTCTACACCAAGAGAAATTCTCAGTGCTCACAGATTTTGTTAATGAATCTACAACATTCTTCAAAGTGTCCACCTTCATCAACAATACTTTCTTTTCTTCAACCATGTCTCTCACAAAGTGATATTGAATATCAATATGCTTTGTCTTTGAATGATAAGTTGGGTTCTTTGCCAGAAAAATTGCACTCTGACTGTCACAATCTATTCTTACAGCTTGATGTACCAACCCAATACCTGAACACAATATTTGTAACCATACTGCTTCCTTACTTGCATGAGTGGCTGCCATGTATTCAACTTCTGTAGTTGAAAGTGCCACTACAACCTGTCTTTTGCTCATCCAACTTATTGCTCCTCCAAACGGGTTAAACACATACCCGCTTGTAGATATCCTATGACCCAGATCTCTAGCCCAGTCTGCATCCACAAATCCATGTATATCCACCACTCTGTCCAATATTGATCTTCCTTGGTAGCACAATCCATAGCTAACAGTGCCATGAAAATACCTGAAAACCCTTTTTACTATTGTCCAATGCTCCTTCCCTGGTTTTGACATATACCTGCTCAAAACTCCCACTGCATGTGCAATGTTCGGTCTAGTATAGACCATTGCATACATCAAACTTCCAATTGCACTCACATATGGAACACGAGACATGTCCTCCTCCTCTTACTATGTCTTGGGACACTGATGCGCAGATAACTTTACACCAACAAGAATATGAACCTTGACCGGTTTACATTCCTGCATATTAAACCTCTGCAATATTGTCTCGACATATTTTCTCTGATTTAACCAGAGTTTCCTCTTTTTCCGATCTCTTTCAATTTCCATGCCCAAAATGAAATTTGAAGCACCGATATCCTTCATGTCAAATTTAGAGGACAACTGAGTTTTCACATCCTGGATAATCTCCCCATTGTTTCCTATCAGCAACATGTCATCCACATACAAGATCAAATAAATCAAATGATCACCAATTAATTTAAAATACACACAGTGATCCTTTTTTCTTATTGTGAAGCCAAGTCCCAGCATATAAGTATCAAATTTTTGATACCACATCCTTGGTGATTGTTTCAAACCATACATGGAATTTTTCAACTTGCATACCAACTCCTTCTTTCCCTTCACAACAAATCCTTCTGGCTGCTTCAAATAGATTTATTCTTCCAGATCCCCATGTAGAAATGTTGTATTCACATCCATCTGTTCTACTTCAAAATCAAATGCAACAACAACAGATAAAAAAAATCTTATAGAGGTTAACTTGGCAACATGAGAAAAAATCCCACCAAAATCAATTCCCTCAACCTAGGAATAACCCTTTGCTACTAACTGAGCTTTGTATTTCTCCACTTTTCCTTATGCATTCAACTTATTTTTAAATACCCATTTGTTGCCAATGGCCTTTCTTCCAGTCGACAACTCCACTAGATCCCAAGCCTCATTCTTATCCAAAGCTACCATTTATTTGTCCATGGCCTTTTTCCAGAGATTTCCATCCTCTAAATCCACTGCCTCCCTGACAGTTCTAGGATCATCATCAGTAATAGACAAAGCAAAATTTGAATGGAAATCAGATGGAGTATACCTTTCCAGTAGCCTTATTTCTAGAACCGATCTCCTCAATATTGGAGTATGAGGATGTTCTTCTTCTGATTCCTATTCTTCTGTAGAGTCTGATTCATCATCCTTTAAATCAAACTCTATTTTCTTTGGTTCTTCCTTACTTGGTAGGACTTCCTGTTTAACAACATTCTTCATTTCTCTAAATACCACATCTCAGATATACACTACCTTCTTAGTTTCTGGGTTCCAAATCTTATAACCTTTGAGACCATCTTTATATCCAATAAAGATACACTTTTCAACCTTCTTATCTAGCTTACTCCTATTTTCCTTTGGAACATGAACACATGCATCACAACCAAATACCTTGAGATGTGTGAGAGAAGGTTCCTTACCAGTCCATACCTCTTGTGAAGTCTTGTCATCCAACACTGATGAGGGTGATATGTTGACCAGATAACATGCAGTACCCACTGCCTCTGCCCAGAATTCTTTCCCTAACCTGACACCACTGAGCATGCACCTTGCTTTTTCCATCAGTGTCATGTTCATCCTTTCTGCAACTCCATTCTACTAAAGTGTATATGGAGTAGTCTTCTTCCTTGCTATACCACACTTCTTATAGAATTATTCAAATTCATTCCCGCAGAACTCTCTACCATTATCCATCCTCAACACCTTAATTTTTTTCTCTATTTGATTCTCAACAAGATCCTTAAACTCTTTAAACCTGTCAAAGACTTCATATTTCTTCCTGAGGAAATATATCCAAGTATTCCTCGATAAGTCATATATAAATGAGACATAGTACACATATTTTGCCAATGATGGGACCGACACAAGTCCGAAAACATCACTGTGAACTAGCTGTAAAATTCCTTCTGCCCTCGTTGCACCAGAGAAAAATCTTACTCGATTTTGCTTCCCATATAGACAATGTTCATAGAAATCAAAATCCAGAGAGAAGTTAGACATACCTTCAACCATACCTTTACCATGTAGTAGTCGAAGACCGTTCTCTCCGATATTACCCAGTTTTTGATGCCACATCATAACCTTTTCTCCAGAGACTGTAAGAGTTCTTTCTTCTTCAACTCCAATATCATGAACAATGGAACTATTACACCCATCACTAATAGTGCTTCCTTGCAGCTTATACAGAGTTCCAAACCGAACTCCCTTCAACAACACAATTGCTCCTTGAACCATCCTACAATTTTCCTTTTCAAATATTGTTTTTACCTCTGCATCGTCCATTTTGCTTACAAAAATCAAATTTCTGGCCAAACCTGGGATGTGCAGAACACCAGACAGTGTTCTAATCCTTCCATCTATGAGCCTCAACTTGACTTTTCCTCATCCTATGATTCTGGTTGTTGAATCATCATCTAAGAAAAAATTACCTCCATCATACCTTTCATATTCGCAGAACCACTCCCTATGGGGAGTCATATGAAAGGATGCACCAGAGTCAACCAACCCTGCCTCATGATCTACATGTGTGCTTGAAGAAGCCAAGTACACATCCCCTCCTTATTCCTTGGAGGTCTTCTCTTCTATAGAAGGAGATTCTTCAGATCCCTTCTTTTTCTCAACTTTGGATCTACATTGCTTCTTGTAGTGCCCTTCTTTTCCACATCTCCAACATACCTTTACAAAAATTTTGTGAGATTTAGATCTACCCTTAGACTTAGATCTCCCACTTGAGAACTTAGATCTATTTCTTTCCTGGGAATGTCCTCTTGCAAATAATGTGTCTGTGCTCTATCCTTCCATATTTTTTCGTCTCATCTCCTCCGACAACAAGGATGAGAGCACTTCATCAAACTTCAAGGCGGTTGTATTACTACCTATTGGCACAGGGTCAGACCCGAGGTTCACTCCAAGAGAGCACCAACAAGCCCAAGCTACTGGCCCTTTCGGCAGCACCTGCGAAGCAGATGCAGTCTCACTCGAAGCAACTATGAGGGCTTTGCAGGATAGAGATGTCTACAACTAGGGGAGTATCAAGTGGATCTAGTAGAACAACAACACAATATGTACTTATCACTTATCAAGCTAGATCTATCCTGTATAGTTATAGATTTGATCTAACAAAGCAATGAAAACAACAAGATAAAAACAACATAGATCAAAGCATCAATCACACATCCACAACACAAGGTATACGTGGTTCACCCTCTCTCTAGGGCTATGTCCACATGAATGTGCTTATGATTTATTAAGGAAAATAATATAGTTCTTGTCTGTGCTCTCAGCTAGCAGATATTCTTTCTTCTCTCTCTTTCTCTCCCCTACTGTGCACCCAGCTGCAGGACTTGACCTTCGCACACAGCTGAAGATCTTACAATACAATCTCCTCTCTCAATAGAACTATAACAATACCCACTGACCAACATAACATGACCAACCCGACCCAGGTCCTCTTGACCTTTATTTATACATTACAATCCCTCAACGACAACCTTAGGCCGAAACCTATGTGCCAAAACCCTAAATACCAAAACCCTAGGTTTCTAAAACCCTAGGTCAACTTGACCCTCTTTTTTCGGGCTTCACCAGCTTGTCTTTCCTTCCTTCTCACGCGGTGCTCCAAAGTATCTAACGGTGGATTTTTCCACTTTCTGAGTCATCCTCAATCCATATTCCTTCCTGATCTCTCATCCTTGATCTTCTCATCCAATGACTTGCTTTTCTGTACTTCGCTCCATCTTTTCTTCTCTTTTTCTCGCTTCGACCCAATGACAGTCACTGTGTCTCCCGTGAAGCTCACTTTTTAACTTTTCTTCCTTGTACTTCACTTCCTCCCATAATCAAGGGCCAAAAATCCCCCAACACTCACCTGTGACTCATTCCGAGGCACTTCGGATCTGGTTTCTTTGTTTTGCTTCGACATGGACTGCGCAGTGCAGCCTTTGCTTTCTGCTTTATGCCTCCACTCCCTCCTTGTGCAAACTGTATTTTCTGTGTCTGGTACCCAGTTTCAACTGCACCTGGTACCTAGACCCTTTTACCTTTGCTTGTATTGAGAGCTACGAGGTAGCTGGTTGTCATAGTACAACTTCAACCAACTCCCATTAACCAATCCTTCTTTCCATTCTCCATGCAACGTCTTCAGCTGCGCAACTCCTCCTTCTATGATGTAGGTAATCTCATACGATCCGAGCCAATGCATTATGAACTTCCCAGGGTGTTTTGTAAACTTATTGTCAAACATCAGCACTAAGTCACCTTGCTTGAATGCCTTCTTCTTGATGTGTCTGTCATGGTAGGCCATCTCTCTCTCCTTCTGAATTCACTGATGGAATCCTGCAATGAATTTGTCTTCTTCTAGTTCAACCAACTGTGCGAGCCTTTCATGAACAGTGACAGTGTCATCCATTCCTGTGAACGCAACAATCCTTAGGCTTGGTACCAAATATTCCATTGGGACAACAACTTCAAGACCATAGACCAACTTGAAAGGGGTCTGCATTGTTAATTTCTTGCAAGTGGTTCTATAAGCCCATAGTACTGCAAGTACTCTTAAATCCTAGTCATCCCTATTCACACTGCAAATCTTCGTCAATGTTGTCTCCAAGATCTTGTTGAATGCTTCAACTATCCCATTTGCTTGTGGATGATAAGGTGTACTCTTCTGATGGTGGAATGCAAACTCTTCAGTCAGGGCTTCAACTGTCTTATTGATGAAGTGTGTGCCTTGATCACTCATAAGGATCTTGAGGCATCCAAATATGTTTATTATGTCATCAAATATAAAACACGCAGCTGTAGTTGCACTACAGTCTTTGACTGCTCTGGCTTCGACCCATCTGGTTAAGTATTTTGTCACAGTAATAATGTACCTTTCTCCTGTGCGCTTTCCTGGTGGGTTTATAGGTCCCACAAAGTCAATGGCCCAGTTCTCAAAGGCTTGAAGGGTCATCTATGGTGCTAATGGAATTTCATCTCTTCGGGATGGTTTTCCAACTCTCTGGCATATATCACATGCTCTGGCATATTCTTTAGCATCTCTGTGTAAGGTGGGCCACCATAGGCCAGCTCGCAAAACCTTCTGCGCAGTTTCTTTCCTTGCATAGTGTCCTCCTGCGATGCCTTCATGAGCTTCTGCGAGGATCAATGGTCGCTCTATCTCCATAACACACCTTATTAGTATCTCATCAGGTCCCATTTTGTATAGATGACCAATGATCAGAGAAAAGTCTGCAGCGCGCACTACTAGTTGTTTCTTTTGAGGAATTGTGTACTCACTTGGTGCCATTCCTGTTGACAAGAACTAGACTATATCGGCAAAGTGGTTATCAATATTTCTAATGGCGAGCAGATGTGCATCCGACAATGTGTCCTCTAAGCTGGTGGGTTATTCGCCATGCTCCAACCATTTTTTGGCACAGGGGCAGACCCAAGGTTCACTCCAAGAAAGCGCCAACAAGCCCAAGCTACTAGCCCTTTCAGCAGCACCTGTGAAGCAGATGCAGTCTCACCCGAAGCAGCTATGAGGGGGTTGCAGGACAAAGATGTCTACAACCAGGGGAGTATCAAGTGGATCTAGTAGAACAACAACACAATATGTACTTATCACTTATCAAGCTAGATCTATCCTGCGCAGTTATAGATCTGATCTAACACAACAATGAAAACAACAAGATAACAACAACAAAGATCAAAGCATTAATCACACATCCACAACACAAGGTGTATGTGGTTCACCCTCTCTCTAGGGCTACGTCCACATAACTGTGCTTATGATTTATTAAGGAAAATCATACAGTTCTTGTCTGCACTCTCAGCTAACAGATCTTCTTTCTTCTCTCTCTTTCTCTCCCCTTCCTGCACACCCAACTGCAGGACTTGACCTTTGCACACAGCTGAAGATCTTACAATACAATCTCCTCTCTCAATAGAGCTATAACAATACCCACTGACCAACATAACATGACCAACCCGACCCAGGTCCTCTTGACCTTTATTTATACATTACAATCCCTCACTGACAACCTTAGGCTAAAACCTAGGTGCCAAAACCCTAAATACCAAAACCCTAGGTGTCTAAAACCCTAGGTCAACTTGACCCTCTTTTTCCAGGCTTCTCCAACCCATCTTTCCTTCTTCTTGTGCGGTGCTCCAAAGTATCTAATGGTGGATTTTTCCACTTTCTGATTCTTCCTCGATCCATATTCCTTTTTGATCTGTCATCCTCGATCTCCTCATCCAATGACTTGTTTTTCCGTACTTCGCTCCATCTTTTCTGTTGTTTTGCTCGCTTCAACCCAATGATAGTCACTATGTCTCCTGTGAAGCTCGCTTTTTACCTTTTCTTCATTGTACTTTGCTTCCTCCCATAACCAAGGGCCAACACTACCTATGGCCACAACCAGACTATCCCACGAGTCTGGTAAAGAACACAGTAAACTGATACATTTATCTTCATCTGAAATTTTAATCTCAACAGATACTAACTGACTTACCATAGTATTGAAGGCGTTCAAATGATCTGACACCGAGTCTCCATCTCTCATCCTCAGGTTATACAACTTCTTTCTCAGGAATAGTTTATTTACTAGGGACTTAGACTAATATAACTTCCCCAACTTATCCCATAAATCCTTGGTTGTAGCTTCCTCTGACACATTCAATAATACTGAATCTGAGAGACATAGTCAGATTGTGCTCTTTGCCTTCCGATCCAAATTTTTCCAGTCATCTGCTAAAGTTCTTGTAGGTGCAGTACCTGGATCTACTGTGATCCATTGATCTCTGTCCAACAAAAATCTTCCATCTTGAGCTTCCACAACTCAAAACTTTGCCCATTAAACTTCTCGATCTCCATTTTCGAGTTGCTTGCCATTTATTTTCACCTAAAAAATTAATACCACAGATCTCCCATTGTAACAAGGCTTATCACAGTCCCGAGCCAAACCCTTGACCACAAAGGTGTCCCCCTGAAGCCAACAAAGATCTGATACTGAATGTATATTTTAACCTTGTACAATATTTACTGCAAATATATTTTCAGTAAAAGAACAAAAATGATACAATGGAAAATACAAACATTACACAGAGATTTTTCCCTTGGAAACCCAAACCGGGAAAACCAACATATTCTATATTCATTCATAGTGACACATTGTTTACTATACAATATACATATAGGAGCCAGCAGCATCCAAAACCCCAATGACTTGGATTAGTCAAAAACCCTAATTCCTTAAGCAGAAATAGAAAACCATTGGCAAAAACCATGTGCCGAAAAACCACCCAAAAATGTGACACTTTTCCCAAGGCAAAAAAAATTTCTCGGGGGCGCTATCCCTGAACCCCCATGCGAGGGGATTTCACCCCTCTGCGCACCCGACACAACATAAACACTACTACTCATGCAAAAAATATAACACATACCCAACAACTCCAAGATAATCCAGCAGATGAAGGATAGGGATGGAAGATGGAAGTAAGTTAGGGAGGAAGGATGAATATAAGTAGTTGAGAGTGTGTGGTATTTCGCCTTATAGTAGAATTTATTGTTTTCCTCTTTTTGAAAAATATGTATATATGTATATTTATAATTGCTTAACTAAACTACAATTATCTAAGTGAATGTTGCTTGTGCTAGATTATTATAATTGAGGGATTTTGCGAACATTTTAAATGGTTTACTATCTTTTATTGAATGAATGGTCTTATTGATTGGATTGGACGCATACAAGAATTACTTTTGGTGTGATAATTATTGTCATCAATACATGTGTGAGTCCTGTATGTGCTAGTTACACATGCATGCCTTGCACATGTACACTAGTATGTATAAGTGTATTAACTTGATGATGTTGTTTATTTGACGTGGATGTATGGATCATGTGTCATTACCCTTGTATTGTAAATTACTCTAACTTCGGGACAAAGTTTCTTGAAGGGTGGGTGTATGTAAAAACCCTAATTAATTATTTAATTATCATGATTGTTAAATTAAATTTAATTAATTATTAAAATAAATTCATTGAGTCTTTTTATCATAATATTATTAACTTGGTAGGTGAAGTAATTAATTGGGGGGATAATGTTGTTGAGGAATTAATGGGAGGCAGTTGGAGGAAATCGAATGAGGGAGAGGGATTTGAGGGAGGAGGATAAGGAATAGGGGAGAGGACTTGGAGGGGGGTCTTGGTTTTGGGGAAAATTTGGGGAAGGGAAAGGAGGAAGGGGTTCTGAAAGAGAAGTGGACATTGGAAGAAGAGGGGTTTTTAGGGAGCTTTTACAGTGCAGGAAATTTGGGCTCGGGGGCCATGAAACCGCAAGGATTCCTGGAGCTAGGGAGCCAGAGAGGCTATTCCAAGTTGCTATGTGGGTTAATATTCAGTTTGGGCAATTGGGCAGGATTATCATCAACCAGGAAAGGGGCTAAATCAACTAATCTACGGGTTTAGGGAGATACTTTATGCATTTTCTAGTGATCTGCTGTTATTATATTGTTGTTGATTATTATGTTGTAAGTATGCTGTTGTTATTATGTTGTTGTTGATTATCATTATGTTGTTGATTATTATGATGGTATAAAGAAAATCATGAAAGGAAAACAGTGAACTAAATGGAATTTATTTCAATAGAAGATTAGAATATATTTATTTAATTTGGAGGCTCTGAATTTAAGGTCTTACATGCCCTAGGGGAGAATATCACACAAGCACCCAATTGAAGTCATTCAATCATTGAGTAAGCCATCTCCAATGTGAAAATCCATCATAGACCATCTAGGGGCTGATCATACACCATGTACTCCAAATCTCATGAGGCACCCCAAATATGGTGTAAACACTTTCGAAATAACATGTCAACTTAAGGTTGGTGGAGATCTATCACCTCCTTAGTGATAACAATTTTTCTAAAGTGATTGTTCCATCAATTGTACCCAAGGGAGCATAGTTAAATTTTTGTGAGACATTGGCAACCTGACAAAGCAACATCGAGTTCCATGAACCATGAATATGACCCAATGAGTTTAGGACATCATTGGTTGCCTATCGAGGATTGATGATGGCTCTCTTGACTAGAAAAGCTCTACATAGAAAGGCTCTCCCTTGACAATAGTTCTCCATTGGAGGTAGGGAGGTTTTCTACATCAAATATAAATTGCAAGGGTGGAGAGAACCTATGTTTTTTTACATTCACTTGTAAGGGAATGCAAATTGATACTTAATAAAAACCTATGATCTTGAGGTCCTTTGCCTTACTTTTCTTTTACTCAAATTCATATCGAGACTTCCTAAGCTCATTTATTTCAAATTCTTGGGACTTAGAAGGTGACTCTTCTTCCTTCTGAGGATAAGTTTTTCTCATAGAGTCATCTTATTGTTCTTTCCATTACACCCCTTGATTTTAATTTGAAGGCACTTTAGAAGGGCTAGCTGAATTTCCCAATTAACTAAACTAAGTTTATATCCTTTTGAGGATTCTCTTGCTTTGAATACAATCTTGAAGTAGTTATTTATGATAAAGGAGAGGGATTTTATTTTGATTAGACCATCAAGACTTCAACAACTAGACATTTATATAAGTATTTCATTTGAAATTAGATATTTCTTGAGAACCCAATATAACTTATTAGGTTGGAACGCATTCACAAACAACTTGGGGTTGGTTGTTTGCAAAAGGTTTGATGCAACCATGAATTGTAGCTTGCCATCTCTGAAAAAAATCAATGTTGGAGTCATTAGGGTCTCGTCTAAGGTTCATAAGGGTCCTTACTCTTGTATGGAAAGGTTGCAAAATATCCAGGAGTGGCTCATAAACATAGATGGAGCCTTGGGGAAAGAAATTGAACCATTTGATTGTTTCTTCTTCAATGGAAATAACAAAACAACTTTGGGATGATATCATCTCGATGCATGAACTTTGTCCAAGTTGATTAATGTAAAATCATAAACATGTGTTGGCTTGTCTCTACCAAGAGCCCCATTGAAACTATGCAAATAAGGAAAAGGCAAAGGTTTGGGTGCTATAACCATTTGAGTTGTCAATTGGTTCTTAAGATGATGTGTGTACATCATGTGAGAATCGCCAAAAGGATGTGATGTACAAGGGTAAGGATTTTGGGCACGATGATAGGAAGGTAGACTTATATTTAATTACTACAAAGGATATGCAACTCCTCGAGAGGGAGATTGAGTACCCGCATGATGTGGAACCAAAGGAAACCCTTGTTGAGGATTTGAGACAAATTTTCCTTCAGAGACTTGGATGCTAGATCCTAACCAATTGCTTGAACATATGTCTATTGAGTTGTTTTAATTTGAGAAGACCCAACATAGCTTGCAAAGGGGGCAAATACTAGAAGGTTGGTGCTTGCAAAGGAAGCAATTGCACAAGATCTATGGATGATCACTACATCAAGGTTACTTGATGGATTCAATCTTGAAACCATGGAGAAGGATTGGGGAGAAGGAGGAAAGGAGGGTGCAAGAGAGGGAATAGTCGACACTAGAGGAGTGCCCTAAGAAAAATGAACACTAGGAAATGCACAAGGAAGTTCTACTTGACATTGTTATAGTTGTGAGTCTTGGAAAAGGTAATGTCCTAGAAGAACATGGGATGCATTTATACACTTACATGGAGGCCATATGGATTTATGGAAGTATTCACTAATATAACAAACTTTGGGGTGGAAAAGAGGATGAAACCCCTAAATCAATGGATAGAATACTAAGAGAAAGTCCAAAATTTTCATTTGCTACACTAAGATTGAAGCCTTTGAAACAAAGGATGAGGGTATAGACATCCCTACTAAAAATGTGAAGCAAACCCTAGAGGTACAAAATTGGAGGTAAAATTGAAAATGGCTCTCCATATGGTTGTTAAAAATATGAGAAATTTGAAACCCTAGAGGTACAACATTGGAGGTAAAATTGAAAATGGCCTCCATACAATTGTTAAAAATATGAGAAATTTGTGAGGGGGTAGGAGCCTTACAAGTTTGAAGTGTGTAAATGTCTAAGATTTTTAATGCTTAAGATGAGACCTTGTTTTCAAATTCTCCCTTAGGCTCTTTTATTTTGAGCTAAAAGAAAAAAATTCATTAAATTTATTGCTAGTCTACACTTTCCATTATTAAATTTATTGCTACTCTGCACTTTCCATTATGGATACAAATATAAATGTAATAATAAAATGGATTTGAAAAGAAATCCTTGATTCAGTGGTAGTAATAAAATTCAACCTTAAACAATTGCAAATTAATCGTGGGAATGCAAAGACAAGTAAGATGAGTGTATTCATTGAACGTTTGGACTTAAATGAGGACATAAAAATTAAATAACTAGTTACCCTCTTCATTAGGGCATGTAGAGGCAACCTAATAAGTGTTTAAAGCAATGTTATTATACTCAAATCCAGTGAAGCTAAAAATTACAATTATACTTGAACTGGCCTATAGGAATGACTTGGTTGAATAAAAAATACATAAAATATTCGAAATGCAATTTAAAAACATATTAATGTACATCAATGTGAATACAAAGAATTAAACACCAAATATAGATAGATACATAAAATATCTCATTGGGCTTGTAACATTTTATTGCATATATTTAAAAATTAGAACATTTTGAAACAATAAGTCTTTTCAATTGTATTAGAAGTATTACAACTACATGAGAACATTTCAAGCAAGTAGTAGGAAGACTTTTATTTTTTATAAAGAGAAATTTTAAATAATGAAATTGAATTGAATAACAAAATCTAAAGTGTGATCATGTTCCTAATATCTAGAACCCATTATTTTGACACACATAGTTACAAACCTAAGGGTTCTTCTTAGGATCCATCGAAATAAATTGAGACTTCTGGAAATGCACTTTGTTTTGTGTTCTCACGTAGAAAAGAACAATTTGGACGCATTTTATGAATTTGAAATTTATATTCATTCAATGTTTTATTGTAATAAGCAAGAACATGTTGTCTACTTAATAGAAGGTAGTTTTCCATAAGAAATGTTTCCTAATTGTAAGTTCTACCCTTTAAATTCTTTCTCGTTGAAATTTATCGATGCTAACTACTTAGTATAATGTTCTCCATATGTTTCACCCAAAATAAATTAGGCTTATCCTATTTGGAATGCTCTCAACGTTTAGGGGTCACACTTTGTTTTGTGTTCACTCATAGAAAAAAAATAGTTTAGATGCATTTTAAGGAACTTGACATTTATATTGAGTCAATATTCCAATATACAAGGCAAGAACTTCACCATTATTTAAAAAAATATATTCAAACCATCATAAATAAGGTAGTTGATCTGAAAACTGTCATGGATATTCCACTGGACAATTTGTCACAATAGATCTAAAAAAATATTGAAATTTTTTTTGTGAAGGTTAATTTCCTTCAGATCTAAGATTCTTTAACTATTGACTTTTTGCTTAAAATGTATGAAATCATTGAAATATGAAAAATATAGAACATAAATAAATACTCACACAACATCCACAAATAAACACAAGATATAACTTGGGAAACCCAATACAAGAGAAAACCTAGCTAAAAGGTGAGGCCACTATGCGCTCTTTTTTTCAAATGCAAGTACAAAGAAAGAGACACTCTCTGTGGAGTTAGCTTTGACACTGTGGCTTGTATGGTTTCTATAGAATCTCTCATCCTCTATTATGATCTCAAAATACCTCTCTTAAGTGCTATGATCAACTATGGAACAAATAAAATGCTCAAGAATGGATCCCCTTCTCTTAGCGGTCCGATATTTAACATTGTCCAATAGTAATCTAGGGGTAGGGTTTTGACTTCTTCAACTCTAAATTGTGATATGGTTTTGGATCTTCTAGAATCTTCTTGAAATTCCATACATGGCTAGCCCCATATGTGTGAGTAGTGGGGGATAACATGGCATCCACTCATACCATGGTGGTCAATACGATAGGTCAACTTGCAAGAGGCATAACTTTTGCATACGAGCTCTGAATGACGCTATTTTTGCACCGTTGGAAAGGTTTCGATGTGTGAAACATTGTCAAGGGGTTTCAACTAAAGATGATAAATTTTTTACGCAAAAAATGTCATTTGATGCCTCAAAATGGCTCAAGAAGGTTTCAAACCCCAATTTTCCAAAATGGGACCTGCCATTAAAATGACCCTACAAGTTGATTCCTCCATTTTTTTTTGTGGTGTGAAAGCGTCAAGATAGATGAAAAATAAGATAATGATCCAATCCCAATCATATCTCCCCATTTAGAGAGGCTTTTGGTCACCAAAAGATTTATTGAATGAGGTGATGCATTTTTTCCTCTACCTTCTCCCCGGAGTACCACTTTGCTTTGCCTAGAAGTTATCCTTTCAACCTAGTTTGCGAAAGCTCATGTTGCTCATGTCTTGTAATTTTGGATCGCTTCTACAAAACTATCCTCTGCCAACTCTCCCTGAGCATTTGGTGCTAAGTACTCTATGGAAGGTAGGACTTGCTCCTCATGATCCAAAATGGAAGGTTCGTAGAGTTTGAGATTCTACACATTCACTACTGAGTAAATGCACATGTATGGGGGTAGATTGAGTCTATAGGCATTATCTTCCACCTTTTCCAATATCTCAAAAGGTTCATACTACAATGTCTTGATCTTCTTACTATGACCATGTAGTGTTTTCTTGTTCAGCTGTAACCAAACTCTGTCTCTCACTTTGAATGACTTCTCGGTTCTGTGTTGAGCATGTCTGGTCTTGTATTTTTCCTGTGACTTCTTGAATGTCTCTTGTACTTGGAAATATTTTTTTCTAATCTTCTCAACAATTTTTTCTGCTCTCAATGCATCTCTTGTGAGGACCTCCTTCACTCCACCTTGTTGTCCATATACAACATCCAAGGGTGAAGGTGGAAAATATCCAAAGAAAGTTTCAAAATGTGAATTACTAATAGAAGTGTGGACTGCTCTATTATAAGAGTGTTGTATGTAAATCATATTTTCATCCAAGGTATTTGGATGCTTCTAATTGTGACCCCTAAAAAGTTGCACCAAAGTCTTGTTGACTACTTCTGTTTGCCCATCTGTCTCTGGATGGAATGATGTAGATCTCTTCAATTTAGTGTCCATCTTCTCCCATAATGTAGTCCAAAATGTACTGAGAAATGTGGTATCCTTATTTGAGATGATGCTTCTTGATATCCCAAAGTGCACCCAGACCTGTTCAAAGAACATGTTTGTTGCTTCATGTCCTATGATGGTATTTTTACAAGGCATGAGAATGCACATATTGTTGAACCTATCAATTAACACAAATAGATAATCATGTCCCTTCCCGGTTGTTGGTAAACCTCCCACAAAATCTATGGAAACGATTTTCCAAGGTCGAGTGGGTACAAGTAAGGGATGGTATAGACCTCGCTTCCTATTACTGGGCTTGCTGGTACAACAAAGTATACATCTGTAATATATCGTGCTACATATTATTTCATTCTAGGCCAGTACACATACCTCTGTAAGTTGAAAAATGTCTTCCCAACACTGAAATGTCTTGCAACCTTGGAAGTGTGAGCCTCTTTGATACACTGCAGTCATTCACATTTAGGGACACAACTTGTTGAGCTTGTAGACTAATTCAATTTGGAAATGATAGTCAGCTTTGTTGTAACCTTATTTTATATGAATTTGGTCCCGTAGCTGCTGAAACACCTCCTTGAAGTCCTCATCTTCTATGTATGCCTCTCTATATGCATCATGTGTAAAAGGATCCATGTGTATCAAAGTTCCCATAGTTGTAATCTTGGATGTCGGTGGCCTTGAAAGAATGCATGCCAACCTTTTTGTGTTTCCCTTCCTATACTTGATGACTAGATGAAATTGTTGTAAAACCCCCATCCACTTGTAATGTATGGTTTGTTGTAGCTTACTTTGGGCTTGCAAAAACTATAGAGGCTGGTGATCTATCTGGATGATGGTCTCCTTTCCCATCAGATAGTGCTTCCATTTCTTGACAACTTGAACCTGGGCATATAATTCATTGTCATAGGTAGGGTAGTTGAGAACCACCCCATGAAATATTTCAAAATGGTAGCATACATGCCTTCGTCCTTGCATCAAAACGACTCCCATGGCATACCCACTTGCATCTGTCTCCACTTCGAAAGGATTTTGTAAGTTGGGTAATGAGAGAATTGGTACTTGACTGATCCTTTTTTTCTAGCTCATTGAAATTCTTCTATTGATTCTTACCCCATTGAAAACTCTTACCACTCGTTGTTATGGTGTGGAGTGGTGCAACTACTGCTGAAAATGAAGCTATGGAATTCCATAAGTATTGTGATTCCCCAACAAAGCTCCTAGATTTAGTGACAATTGTAGGAACTGTCCATTTCATGATGACATCTATCTTTGCGGGATCTATCTTGAGTTCCTTTCCACCGATCACATACCCCAAATATATCAAAGATTGCTAAGCAAACTCAAATTTCTCGAGGTTAGCTAGCAACTGGTGCTTCTTTGGAATCTCTAACCCCTAAATGAAATGTGAGATGTGCTCCTCCCAGTTAGCACTATAAACTAATATATCATCCAAACAGACTATAACAAATGAATCTAGATATGGGCGTAATACATCATTCATCAGTCTCATAATTGTAGTTGGTGCATTACATAAACTAAATGGCATGAAAAACTATTCATACAAACTTTGCCTTGTCTTGAAGGAAGTCTTCCAAGTGTCTTCTTCTTTGATGCATATCTGGTGGTATCCCGATTTGAGATCCAACTTGGTGAAATATTTTGCATGCTACAAATAATCTAACATATCATCGATCCTGGACAAAGGGTACCGAGTTTTTAGTGTAATCTTGTTCAATTATATGTAGTTGATACACATTTGCCAATTCCCATCCTTCTTTGGTACATTTATGATAGGTGACCCACAAGGTGATGTGCTTGGTCGAATCACACCTTGCTCCAACAACTGCTACAACTATTTCTTCACTTCATTTGCTTCCATAATGGATTATCTATACAACCTAATATTCAACAATTAAGAGTCTGAAAATAACTATATTTTGTGCTCCACTTCCCTCTTGGGTTGTAGCCTTTTAGGCTCATGGAACACTCCTATGTATCCCTATAAAAACTCCTCCAACTAATGTTTCTTCCCTTTAGTACACCTCTCTAGGGATTCCTTTACTCTTATTGACTCATCCTCAGTCTGATTTTCTCTTAAGAAAAGTAAAACATATTTCTTATTGGAACTAATCAACTTCTTGGCTTGGTTAACACTTACCAGTGAGATATTTGTCTTGGCTTTATGCGCGTTGATTATGTATGACTTCCCATCCTTGATTAGTTGGTATTGGTTAGCTCTTCGCATGAAGTTCACATCCTTTATATACACGTGGGGGATTTCAAACACTACTCTGCATACGTCAAGGGGTACTATGCCCAATTCCACTTCATTAATAAAATCAACACTTACAACAAATTTAATCTTACACTATTATGTTACCTTGATCTCTACATCCTTTTTTACCCATCCCAATGGATATGGGCTAGCATGATTGTGAACCTCCAATCCAAGCTTGCATACCAGATCCACTGCTATGAGATTATCTTGTGAACCAGAGTTAAATAGGGTGTCTATCTTGGTCTTCTTGACCTAGATCTTGACGTGGAAGAGTTTGGTCATCTCCTTCTCTTATTGAAGAAGAAGGCTATTTAGATTCACCTCTTCTTCATTGATCAATAGAAAATATTCTCATCCACATCAGAGTTTCTTTCAACCTGATTGCTCAAATCCGTGACTAGAATATTATTTTTCTTTGAATCCTTCTTGCAGTTCTTTGGGTTCAACTTTGGATATAGTTTCCAACACTTTTCCTCAATGTGCCCATCGATATTGCAATGGTTACAATGATTGCTAGGATCCTTGTACTGATGTGTAGTGGTTGTTGTCTTCTTATCCTTTTTCCTTTTTCGCTTCTTCTTCCCCTCCTTGGAAGCTTCCTAGTGCTCTTTTCTCTTGGAACTGCTTGGTTTCCCTTTCTTGTGGCATCGTCCACTGCCCTTGGCTTGAAAAACATCACTTTCTTTTGTATATGGCTATTTAGACCCACCAAATACTTGAGGAGTACATCTAGGTTCTTGGGAGAGATACCCATCATGATGACCATATTTATGAACTCAGTGGTGTACTCTTGTACACTCTACCCTTACTTTTTTGTGAAGTCGTGCCACTGGATCCATTGGTCCTCTACATAACCAATAGGGTAGAATTGGGACTTGATGAAGGTTTTGAAGTCCTCCCACCTAGTTACTAGAGGATCACCCTCCAATCTAAGTGTTTTTGTATGGCTTTCAAACTAGGTTAAAGCATGGCCCTCGAACTTCAATCTGACAAATGATATCTTTTGTTCTTTATCTATATGGTGAATGCTGAAATAAATTTCTAGTTGTTGCAACCAATGATTCAATTTTAATGCATCAATCTCACCTTGGTATGTTTTTATGTCCACTTTTGCTTCCATATTGAATAAAGACTGTGAAGGGTTTATGGTATTGGAACTCAACTGCTCTTTCTCGGGTTTATTCTGCAACTCCTTTTTTGAGTCTTCATTATCCCCCTGTTTCCTCTTTGATCCGATATTTGAGTTCGATCTTCCAACTTCTCCGAACAATCTGAGCTTGCTTGCTAGAGCCTCCATGAGGAGGGACATATTGTGAGATATGTCAGGGACTTTCTCTTCCAGCGTCACAAATCTCTCTTCTGCTAGATCTTGAGGGTTGTTATGAATAGACTTGTCGACCATGGCTAGGGTTCTTTGAATTTCTTATTAAACCGATTCTTGGATCCCTTCAACTTTCCACAAATACCCAAAGAAAACCTTCTCTGATACCAATATAATCTGTAAACTAACGTGGATATTCCACTAGACATTTCATCACAACAGACCTGATAAAATACTTAAATATTTACTGTGAAGGTTAATTTCCTTTAGATCTCATATTCTTTAATCACTAATTTTCTGCTTAAAATGTATGAAATAGATTAAATGCGAAAAATAGAGAACATAAATAAATACTCACACACCATCCAAAAATAAACACAAGATATAACCTAAGAAACCCAATACAGGAGAAAACCTAGCTAGAAGGTGAGGTCGCTCTGTTTTTTTTCTTCAAATGTAAGTACAAAGAAAGATACACTCTCTGTGGATTTTCCTTTGACATTGTGGCCTGTATGACTGCTACAGAATCTCTCTTCCTCTATGATGCTCTCAAAATACCACTCATAGGTGCTTTGCTCAACATGGAACTAATACAATGCTCAAGAATGGAACCCCTTCTCCTCCTAACGGCCTAGTATTTAACATTGCCCGATAGCCATCTAGGGGTAGGGTTTTGACTTCCTCTACCCTAAATTATGATAAGGTTTTGGACCTTCTAGAATCTTCTTGAAAGTCCATATATGTGAGTAATGGGGGTTGAGATGGAATCCACTCGTACCATGGTGGTCAGTGCAAGATGATTCCTTCAATTCTTTCCACTCTAAACGTATCAAGATAGATGAAAAATAATATAATGGTCAAATTTGGATTAGTAGTTAACCATAACAAATGCAACATACTTATAAGTCATACACCTTAATTCCTTTCTTGCCGAAACTTTGTCATCGCTAACTACATGCTAGAATGTTCTCCTTAGGCTTCCCCCAAAATAAATTTGATTTATCTTATTTGGAATGCTCTCATGGTTTTGCGGTTGAAATTTATTTTGTGTTCATGCATAGAAAAATTAGTTGAGATGCATTTTATACATTTATATTGTGTCAATGTTCTACTTTACAAGGCAAGAACTTGATCACTATTTAGCAAAATTTACTCAAACCATGACAAATTTAACCTACTTATAACCCTTCAACCCTTTCTAGCAAAAGTTTGTCAATGCTAACACTTTCTTTTTGGCTAAATGGGCTAGTAGGGAGGCATTTGAATCAACAACAACAAGCTCGACCAATTCAAGGCTAACTCTATTAAGACATTGACTCATTCAAGTCAACTTGAGGCAATGATTGACTTGGCCTTTACTAAAGTCAACCACTAGTTTAGATCAATTCCTACCCAAAACGAGTTGGTCAATTTTGATAACATTATTTTAAAGTTCACCCTCCTTTCAAGGGGGATGATTTGGATAGTGTTGTAGGTCACCAAAACTGCAATGAGAAAATTCATGAATGAGGGAATTGCAACAACAAAAATTTTGTGCAAGGATCTATGTGATTTAAAGGTTTAGGTCATGTAGCACTCCTTAAGGAGAATTGAAAAGCCAAAGCTACTCAACATTAAACATTGGGTGCTTCCCAAGTTTAAATGATTGCGGCATATCAAGTTTGAATGCATTGGCACCAGACTACAAAGAAGGTGTATGGATTGTATTATAGTGGCCTATTTTGCCATGTGATCATTTAAATATTTTATTTTGAATATATAGTGATACCTTACACCAAATTGAAAAGTTTGTGTTAGACGTCAAGTCAAGTCTAACTCTATCGAGTAACACATTGACTCATTCAAGTCATCTTGAGGCAATGATTGACTTGGCCTTTTCCAAAGTCAACCACTAGTTTAGGTCAATTCCTACCCAAAACGAGTTGATCAAGTTTGATAACATTGTTTTAAAGTTCACCCTCCTTTAAGGGGGGATGACTTGGAGAGTGTTGCATGTCACCAAAACTACAATGAGAAAATTCATGAATGAGGGAATTGCAACAATCAAACATTTGTGCAAGGATATCTATCATTTAAAGGTTTAGGTCATGTATCACTCCTCAAGGAGGATTGAAAAACCGAAGCAATTCAACATTAAACACCAGGTGCATCCCAAGTTTAATGTGTGTAGCATATCAAGTTTGAATGCATTGGCACTAGACAAAAAAGAAAGTGTATGGATCGTATTGTGGTGGCCTAAGTTGCTATGTGGGTCTTTAAATCTTTTCTTTCGAATATATAGTCATACCTTATACTAAATTGAAAAGTTTGTGTTAGACATGGTATTTATCATAGGATTATTAGTATTTTTCTAATGTCTACCATGAAATGTCATCAACCTATTTTTGAAAATTTTAAATCTACCCAATGAAGTGCACTACTTTATTTATCTCTTTATTTGTTGCACAAGAAGCATGCATAATGTATAATTGGTATCAATGGATAAACGACACCAATGGGTGCTACATGTTGAATGTTGAACACTTCACATAGATTGTACTAAGTAGAGACATGTTGATTTTTGTTATCATTGTATTGAATAAATACAATATTTTCATGCCAAGTACAAAAGTAATGATGATTATATAAGAGTTATGTTCACAACTTCCATATATTTGTTTGTTTATGGATAAAATGTTATTGACATGCTAAGCCTTTGTGTCCAACATGCTCTAGATGAATTTCTAGAAGTTGGAGATGAATATAGGATCTGTATCTAACACAACATACATGGGCAAACTGAGATTGACTAACACAACATACATGAGCATGGGAAATTTGAGATTGACATAGACATGCTCAAAAAACATTTCAATGTGCCTTATGCCAAATTAATCTTCTTGCGAGGCTTGAGGATTTCCATCTTTGAGAACACACCAACAAACATAAAGACTACTCGAGAACACACCAACAAACATAAAGACTACATTGTTGATAGTACTATAAAAAACATTCCATGGAGACAAATTCTTATTGGGAGGAAGAAATGGCTAGCGGTGTGTATAGACCCTACTTCCTTTAGGTCAATCTAGCAATTATTGAAGTGGCACATTCTTTCATGTACTTCTCCACGCCTACATAGAAGCGAGATCAATATTAAAAGTACTTATATAAGACTATTAAGGCCTTTTGGAGGTTACAATGTCATTTTAAATTACAGTGATATGCCTTTTAGATGATTTTCTCTCTTTATTCCCATTGAAACACAACTTCCCAAGGTGGTGAAAGAAGTTGTCATGTAGGTAGTAGTTTGTGCATGCTTGGCCTCATAGGGGATATGAATGTAAATGTGTAAACTTAGGGTCTGTAACATGCTAATCTGTAAACTGTGGACCTATGGTTTGTCTGTTTTGTCAACATATCGTTTGTGGAATTGGATTTAGTTTTTGTGTAAGGGATCAACTCCAAGCATTCTCAAAGGCCCAAAGTCTCTGTAATAGACTCATGGATCTATCTAAATATTCAATTGCCTTCAGATTGTGGTCCAAAAAATTGAGGGAATATTAAAAGCAAAGGATCCAAGATTAATTCCTCAAACCATCTGACCACGAGCCACCTTGATTCTGTGGCAGAAAAACTCTGTGGGACAGGATACTAAAAAATGAAGGATTAATGCTAGACTGTGTACTTGGATAAGAAGTAGGTTTTGGCATGTACCATTCACTGCAGATGCTCCAAAAGTGCACAGAAAATACACAATAGAAGATGTAAATTTGTAGGTAGTTCTAGAGCCCATCTTTTGTTTACTTTGTCATAAAATTCACTTCTTCCCTCAAACTCATACTATTTTGTAATGTGTGTTAGCATCGGAAGTCACTCCTAGATTGCAGCAGGAGCAGAGCCCGACACCCATCAGTTTAGTGTCACGATTTGTTATAAAGGGATGATCAAATGGAAGGAAACTCAGAACAATATCGTCTCAACTCTGAAACTAGGCCAGGCATGCATGGGCAAATGAGGTCTTAGATAAAATTCAAACAGTGAGTTGTAATAAGGGTGAGCAGGGGGAAGACTTGTATGAGAAGAGTGCGAAGGTCTGTCATAAACATTAGGTTTCTAACGGACTGGAGAAGAAAGCGTCCAAACGCAAGATCCTCTTACATTCAAACACAGAAGACCAGAGAATACAATAATGTAACAACAAATCCTTTATCATAACATAACTGCAACAATTCATGTGAATCATTCGATCATGAACTCTCTGGTATGAGACAAAAACATAGACGGAGTAAGAAAACTGCTTGTCATAAAACAAGAAATCTCAGATACAGATGCACAACCAGGAAACTAGAATGGTCGTTAAAAATTTACAGTCGGGAGCTTTGCTCTACCATCGATAGATACAAAAATGGCGAAAACACCTACATATACTCAAAACAACAACAACAACAAAATCGAGACGTTGCATTAAACACATTGCGTCTGCATGGCTTCTGACAATCTACAGCTGCAGTCTTTGAATGATCGTGCAACTTATGGCAGACGCAATCGAACTCCTGACAGTTCCATAGGCGAATCGATGTGCCTTTAATTCATCGTCGAACTTTCCCATTATGGCGGAGGCGATGTCTAACCACCACCAACCACCTCAATAACTGCTTCATTGGGATTGAGGATGGCCCGGCCAACTCGGCACCTTTGGGACGTGGACGGCCCCTCGCGCTGCCACCTGGATTAACTGAACTGCCTGACGAATAGGCGTGCTGGCCAGCGTGAAGGATAGGGCGCATAATGGGAGTGGTGGCGCCAACATTGTGAGGGTGAGGTAAGAAGTGATGAGGTGTGAGAAAGGTTACGGGGGAAGACACATGGCGGGAGGAAATAAGTGGAAGGGGGCAGGAGATGAGATATAATGGGCATGTTTTAGTGGGAGGCTAACGTGGAAGGGGAGCGGGACACATGGCAGGTGGTGAGTGGATGATGAGATGGGAAAGGGACCACACGAACCAGAAGAGGGGAGATGAACAGATGTCGGAGGATGAGGATGGGGCTAAAGGGAGCAAACCTCATTGCACAGTCGGGTGGAGAACAGATGGCAAGGGGAAGGATGGTACAAAATATGACATGACAGGAAAGGGACCCACGTTGGTTAAACGCAGAAAGACAGAAGGCTCCGAAATACAATGTGCGCCACTAATCCAGGCACTCTAATCGTAGCCGTTGAAGAGGTGTGCCCCCGATTCCGGACCCCCCCCCTCCGCTTAAAGGCAGAAAGGAGGGGGGGCTTCGGAATCCAATGTGCATCGTTGATCTGGGCGCTCTAATCCTTGCCGTCCAGATCTGATTTCTATTTAAACATGGACGCATTTGCATCCCAAACTTAGGGTAGGTGGGTTTTTAACCCGCTCCTTCGCATTTTATCCCTGTTACAAGAAATATCGCTAACAATGTGGAGATCCAAAATGAAAGCATATAGTGTATAGCAAGTGTGGGGCGAATGCTACAGGCATTAATGTGCCCAGCCTCCTCAAATCGATGAGAGCAAACGCTAAGTCAACCCAGCGTCCTCATTCCCAGAGAATTTGTTGGCGGCTCTATGTTTTATGACCTTGGGCATTTAGAATAGGGGTGGCCGATATGCATAGTATGGAGGGAGACCTTGCTGTATAGTGCCAAGAAAACTAAATGCTCAAATAAAAAAACTTACATTTGCATGCGGGTGTTGTGGTAAATGACCAGTTAACTTTTACGATATCTTTTGAATGGAAATACTATTGCTACTCTTGGCTCTTCCAAAGAGATACCCAATTTGATGGCCTGCCTCATGAACCTAGAAGTGTATTCTTTCACTCCTTTCCCTTGTTCTTTCCGAAGGTATTGCCACTTCATGAGTTGCTCCTCTTCATAGTCTATGGGATAAAATTGTGACTCCAACAATGCCTTGAAGTCCACCCATTTCATAACCATTCATAACCTTTAGTGCATCCACATAACTCTCCCACCACAATAGAGCATGTCCAATCATCTTCAAATGGGAAAAGGAAATATGTTGTGTTTCTTGGATTTGATAAAGACCAAAGTAAACTTCCAATTGTTTCAACCAACTATCCAAGAATTCAACATTAGTTTGTCCATCATACATGGGTATTTCAAGTTTTGCTTCAACTTTGAAAGGAATATGGGAAGATGAAGAAAAATAATGGTTTTTACCTGAATCATTGTGCGTGGGCTCTTCTCGGTGTGTCTTATCTTTCTCATGCTCAATATATAATGATTTTTCTTCCTTATCTTTCTTCACCAATAACTGCATCACCAGTTCTATCAATGTAGCAATGCTTTGCGTCAGCCGATAAAATATGACCTATGGGTCTTCCTTGTCATCTTCTTCACGATGATTCCCCGCCATTGATGGTCCTCTAGTTCTTTGTAGGCTTGGCAACAATGCTTTTCCACTGTTTCGGTATTGGATGCGAGTATTTACCATGCAGGTGCTCTCCAAGTCTTTGGAACCTGCTCTGATACCAAATGATTCGTAGACGGTGGGCCTATGGCCTATCCATTTTGTCAACACAGATTGTTTGTGAAATTGGATTTAGTTTCTATTTAAGGGCTCAACTCCAAGCATTCTCAAAGGCCCAAAGTCCCTGTATTAGACTCATGGATCCATCTAAATATGCGATTGCCTTCAAATTGTGGTCCAAAAACTAAGGGAATATTAAAAGTAGAGGATCCAAAATTAATTCCTCGAATGATCCGACCATGAGCCACCTTGACTCTGCGACATAAAAACTTTCTCTAGGGTAGGATACTAACAAATAAAGGATTATTTCTACACTATGTACTTGGATAAGAAGTAGGTTCCACATGCACCATTCACTGTGGATGCTCTAAAAGTGCACTATTGGATATTTTATTAATATCGAAATAATTACAGAGGAGTGAGCTATACACACAGTATCTAGTGTGTTACTCATTGCCAACAACAAAACTATAGATGGTCATGGCTCATAGATACCTTCGCTTAGCTTGGACATGCTTCTTGACTCCTTCGTCCACTGAACTTCGAGAAAGTTGTCTTCTTCAAGATTTCATTTTTTCCATTGTTCTCCCCCAATTCTCCTTACCTCTCCTTCGTTTCCCTCTTCACTACAACCTTCATTGTTTTAATGGGCTTCCTTTGGAAGGTCAACCATCAAAATTGTTCGTTTCCGCTTCCAACTTTTCCAAAAAGACAAAAATAAAACAAAAGAAAAGATGGATATGCTTATTACAAAATTTACAAAATGTTTGTCAAAGATCCAATTCATATCACATATTAGAGCTACCAATCATGTGTCTAATATATAAGTATCCAAGATAGTCAAAGAGCACACACTAGTGGTGTACTCAAGCAATTGACTACATAATTCAATGATTCCCGCTTATGCTTGATCACCATAGGGCACTTTCATAGGTAAGTCATCCTCTTCAACTAGCATGTGAAGTACAATTTGTTCTATGTATATGCAAATACATAGGTTTTTAGTTAGAATAACCTAACATGTAGTGTTTTCATTATTTGAAATCCTGAACGATTGCATAGAACTAGAGTAATTTTTGTCGATATCATTGGAGATTTCAATGTTATATATGACTCACTACCAATGCCGAAGAGTATCTCGAAGTGCATAATTTGAGGTGTTGATCTAAATATCAAAGTGTCAGTGAAATTCAGGTAAGCACAACATTGTTGTTGTGCATTATATGTGCTTCAACTCTTCGAATGTTCATTGTGTTGTGTCCCATTTGAACAAAATTTTCTAGGCCTTTTTGTGCAAGAGATTGTGAAGAGAATGCACAACTTGAGAGATGGACAAGATGAATCGTATGTACAAATTCAACAATTTGAGAAAGCTACAAAATTTATTGATGTTGTGCACGCCCATTGTCAACAATATAACCAAGGTACTTAGATGTGCTTCATGGAAAATGCACATGTTTTCATGTTGCATAAAGCTTGTGGTTGCATAGGGTCTTAAGAACCAAGGAAATGTTCATTTGAAAATATGAACATCAAGATAGAAAACAACAAATTTACGGTCACAAATCATCATTTACAAGGCACATGGAAGTTGTTGGCATATTCATTAAGATGAACATAATCACCAACCTCTCACAACCCATCCTTAGCTTTGAAAAATGTCTTCCTAATATCCTAGGTTCAATAGGTACCTAATGATAACCAAACTTAAAGTGAATGATGGAAAAAAAAATTGCTCCCTTCAATGTGTCCAAATTGTCAACAATAAGTGGGATTGGGTACTTTTTCTTCACTATGATATTGTTGAGGGCATGGTAATCAATGCGTAAGTGCCAAGTACCATCTTTCATGGGTGTAAGCATAATTGGATTCCATAAAGAAGTGATCAACTATATGTTCTCCCACAAATATGGTTGTCTTGAATGTATGTCACAAAGTTCCCAAAGTGTAACATTGTAAATTTCCTCATCCTTCCATGGATACATGGTATATTAGACTCTACACTATGATGTGACACGTAACTCCTTTCCTCACATGAATCATCAAACCTTTTGAGGATGCAAGTGTGGTGAAATCATAGGTTTGAGTCGTTGAATAGTGGTCGAGAAGATTAGGGATTATGACCCGATTATCAACAATAAAACACATGGGATCTTGAATCATAGACATATGACTATGGAACAAGCACTCATTTTCTTCATTCAATTCAATTGTGCGTGAGGTAGCTAATTTTTTTATTTTCTACGAGGAAAATGGCACTAAAGGACTATGGTTCAAACATTTTCAGTTGCCTCCTGTTGTGATCCAACGCCTTAAAAATGATAAAAATCCAATGAATTGCAGTTCACTTCGAGGGGGGAACCTCCTTTTACAATATATCCAATTCATAATAAAATATGAGATGTATAAGCTAATCCTAAGACTAGGTCTCCTTAATATATATATATATATATATATATATTAAGGAGACAAAGGATTACAATTATGATGAAAGGGTGCAATGAAGGGTTCTAGTCGACCTACACATATAACACTAGAAATGTAATAATTCAATATCTAGGGCTTAATAAGGGGTTTTACACATAACATGGGGCTTTGTACAGGGATTAACATGCCCCTCCCATTTAAACAAGTGTTGTCCTCAACACTTGACTAAGCACGAGTGCTTCTGAACAAAGAACTCATCTTCCCATATCACTTCTTCCACTAGTAGGTTCTTCCATTTGACGAGGTACTCTGTAATTGCTCGATTTCTTAGTTGCTTAATTCTTGTTTCAAGGACTATTTCTAGCTCTAGTATGATTTTTCCTTCTTCATTGATCTCTGGTAAAATAGTTTGGGCTGGGATCTTGTTGTCGATGACCTTCTTTAAACAAGAAACATGCAAGACTGGATGTACACATGAAGATGGGGGAAACTCCAATTTGTAAGCCATACTTCCAATCCTTTGCAAAACCTTATATGGGCCGTAATATTTTGGTGCTTATTTATTGTCCCTTTTTTGTTTCTTAAGGGACATCTGTTTGTATGGTTGTAGCCTCATAAATACCCAATCCCCCACTTCAAATTCCCTTTCACTGAGATGTTGATATGCTTGTTGTTTCATCATATTTTGTGCTATAACCAAGTTTCCCTTCAAAAGTTTGAGGACCTCTTGTTGGTTCCCTATGTGGTCCTCCACTATTTGAACCTTTGTATTCTCTTTCAAGGGTGATGTAATGGATGGAGGATGATATCCATAAAGTGCCAAAAATGGGGACATTTTTAATGAAGTATGGAAGGATGTGTTGTACCACCATTCTGCCAAGGGAAACCACTTGACCCATTATTTCTATTTATCATATGCAAAGAAACAAAGATATCCTTCTTTACATTTATTCACAATCTCAGTTTTCCCATCGGATTGGGGGTGATAAGATGAGATGTGAGCCAATTGAGTACCCGAACAAGAAAATAATTCATTCCAAAAATTTCTAGTGAAAATTGGATCTCTATCACTTACAATAATCTCAGGGACTCCATGTAGCTTTTGAACGGTTTCCATGAATGTTGTGGCTATTGTACTTGCTTATTTTAAAAGGATGAGAAAGAGAGAAAAAATGGGCATACTTTGTCAATTGATCCACTACTACCATGATGGCAGTCTTTCCTTCGAATTTGGGTAAACCTATAATAAAATCCATTGAAACTTTTTCCCAATGTTGACTTGGTATAGATAATGGTTGTAGGAAACCTGGAGTGTTGATTGTCTCTCCCTTATTTTGTTGGCAGACCAACCATTCATACACAAACTTTTGAACATCGGTTTTAAGACCTTCCCATAAAACATCCTTCTTGATCCTTGTTGACTCATAAAATCGCCAACTAAGCCACCAAACCTGCATATGATTGCAAGACACTATTAAAATTTTGGTTATCTATGATATACAAATATTTAACTATAGGTGGGACCCCCTAGCAAGAGAAAGAAAAATTTGCAATCCCCTTGTTCTAAAAAATTAATGATGATTTTACCTCAGTTTAGTTGAGGCATCTTGTTGCATCTATGATTATTCATTGGGGTTTCTCCAAGCTTTGGTGGTTGGAAAAGCATAGTAGTCTCCCATGTTTATTAGCGACAAAGTGGATGGTCATTCTATGATATATATATGCATGCTAATGGTTATGGTTTTGTTTACATTATCAAAAAGTTGTGGCATACTACAAAGTTCTAATGGCATGAATGAATTTCAGTTGCAAGTGATAAGATGGTTTTTAGATTTAAAAAATTGGTTCGATTATATCACAATGATCCAACATGAAATGGTACTCAAATTACATAACACAAGCTTACATGTTATATTATGGCATCGGGTTCTCATATATAATGAATTTGCTTATTGGAAAGGTTGGTGGCACGATCAATTTAAAAGATTGGAAATTCTTCAACATAGTACGTGTGGTATATTATTGATCCATATTATTTTCGGAACGGAATGAAAGAAAAGATATTACAATGAAATACTCATGAAAATTGCCAGAAACAGAGAAATACAACAACACTTGATTTCTATTAATGAAAGAATTGTAAAGAGACTGTAAAAATACAGAGACTTGCTAGAATGGTGGCAGCTTTATCTATGAGAAGAGATGTGACAACTACGCTCATTCGCAATGATATGATTACAATGATGCTCTGAAGGCATTTTTATGGTAAACATGAATTCCAAAACCCTAGACATCCAAAAACCTAACCCTAGAAGATGAAACACCAAAAGTCATGTGGGCCCCATTTGGGTAAATTAATACATTAAATTCCCAGAGTTGTAACTTTTGCAAACAATCTCCGTTTTAGACGCGTGATATCCCGTTGGAAAGGTATTTTCGATAACTATGCATTATGCCATCAAACTCTAACTCTATATACAGTTTGACCGTGGCAAGCCAAAAAAACATTGTTTAGGGCCCTAAATCGGCCCTGGAAGTACAAAAAGATGTGTTGACATGAAATTCCAAAATAATCCAATTGGATTAGGTGGGTGGTCACCAGTCTCCACCTAGAAGATGTGCAGGGATTCAGGTAGCCCTAGAAGTGTAGAACCCACAATTACAAAGAAATACAGAACAACGTGCTGAATTAAAAACTGACAAGAGGAGCCAGTTGGAATAGGTGGGTGGCCACCAATATCCACCTGGATCAATTATACATGCACATTGATTTTATATGGCATGTTGCTATCATTTTGAACCTTGCCATTGACATTTATTTTGGCATATGTATGCCCGTCACATCACTGGTTGGCAATCAATGTGGTTTAATTCAAAGATTAGTTGGCTGGTAAGTCTCGACCACCTTTCCAAATAGCATTAAGTCGTTGATGATATGGATATGAGACATGTGATATATTGCATATGTGGCATGGTTATTTGCATTGCTATTCATGGTTGCTTCTAGTGGAAGTATGATATGGAGCTAGAATTGATGTTTTGGGGAACATGATCGTCCATACATTCAATGCATGGGACGTAGGCATTTCGTTAAGACTACCACCCTAGAACGTTCTAGATTTTTTCATTCCGATGGTTTGGAATCGAGCTTTGGAGAATCAACTCTGTCTGACCCCTGGCCGAGACTGTCATTAACACCGCAACTCATCTTTTTCCAAATGGATATAATTGTTTGACGAAGGTATGTAAATATATCTTAAATCCATCAAATGCATGTTAATTTTGCAATCATAATTTGGGAAAATCTTTGTTGATGCGTGGATAATCATGTTGTTTATTCTTGCTCTCAATTTGTTTCTTAATCCCTCCATTAGTTATTTGAATTCATAGATGCACAAATATTTTAAACCTCTCTCCTTTCGTTACCTTACGAGTTTATTTTTCCTCTGTATAAGTTTCATTACATTGTTTAATAGGGAAATATTGGTCTCACATGAACAAATACTATGAAGGGATTTTGCATTTTTTCCCACGTCTTGGTTCATCTTTTTATGTGAACACTTTCGCCATGAGATGGCAAGACCACTGGCCATATTCTTTCAAGATAATTTTTGGATTTTGTTTGGTTGTAATACCCTATGTCTGAAGTTTAAATGAAGTATGAGTTTTCGATGCCATACGTTTCTTACATAATGAAACAATGGTAAAAAGGGTTTGTTGGGTCACCAAAGTACCATCTTTTTACCAACCTTTCACTTCACTTTCAATTCACTTTTGACCATATTCCGCTTTCCCATACCCTTACATTATACCATTTTCATGATTACATGGGTTTTAGACATATTATTTTCCAATGCATATATTTTAGTGTTTTTGAGTGAATTTATGATTAAATATTAGAAAAATGACATGTTTACACTTATATATGAAAGTGGGATGAGTTTCATTATGTTTACAGGTGTATTTGAAGACTCCAACCAAGTCAAACTTGAACATCAATCCTCAAATTCGAATCCTCTCCAACCCCTTGAAGATTTGATAAAGATTTGGAGATTTACTCAAGTATCTTGGATGGAGATTAATCATGAAAGAGAGATTTGTGAGAGGATTTTTAGAGATATCACTTGATAGGTGTGAGCACATGGTTGTAACCAAATGAGACATTTGTGGATCTAGGAGAGATTTGTGGATCTAAGTTATATTAATTTTTGTATAAATAGGAGTGTCTCCTCCATTTCAAAGGGGGGGACTCCTGGAGCATTGTGTCCAACTTATGATGGAATAAGAATCAAGCTTTATTTTTGCATCAATTTCCATTTTCTAGTTTAGATTTAGAATGCTTTAGTTTATGTGTTACTTTGTTCTTGGGAGAGTTGAGCTCACTCCAAATAGATCATAGTAGCATTTTCTTCTTGTTCTAATACTTTGAATAGGTTTATATGCTTTATTGTTTTTATTAGAATTATTTGATGATCTTGATTGTTGATAGGTTATTTGAAACATTATGAGAAGACCTCTTGTAAGGGAGCTAGTGTTTTCATTCCTACA
>ML799727.1:56578-78404 GCA_009831015.1 Picea engelmannii | reverse complement strand
GTTTGAAAGGTACACAACTTACAATTGACATAACGCTTTATTGGAAGATCTATTTTGGGTGATTCAAAATTTGTGATAAAGAGAAAAAATAGGAGCATTAGTATTTTTTAACATGGATCCAAGGGCTCCTCCAAAAATTACTTTACCCACTAAACCTCGAGAGAGCTCAACCATGACTGAAGATGAAATCAAAGAGATTTATAACCAGATGTACAAGAAGATAATTGAAAATAGGGAACATATGGAGAAAAAGATGGATGAAAATAAAAAATAAACACAAAATTCCATGTCTTCCATGATATTTCAGGCTCTAGATGAGAGACTCCCTAAAGGAGATATCGAAATGCAAGGAACCCATGAAAATAAAGGCAGTATTCATGTTGAACAAACTACCAATAATAATCCATTTTCAAGTGGATTTAACTCTAATAGGGAGTTAATTATGGTGGGGGTCCTAAATTCAACTTTCCCAAGATTGAATTAAAGAATTTTGATGGAACATATGTCTTTACCTGGGTGAACCAAATGGAACAATATTTTGAACTACATAATATTATATGGATGATAAGAAAAGGATTCACATAGCAACTTTGAACTTTGAGATAAAACCATATCAATGGTATCAATGGATAGTGAAAATGCAACCCCCTTTTTATCATTACACTTGGGGTTTATTTACAAGAGACTTAGAAGCACAATATGAGAAATTTTGGGAACAATACTACTTCAGTCAATTGACAAGAATCAAACACTTAGGTGATATTGAAGATTATAATTACAAATTCCAGGTATTGGCCACAAGGGTGGATGACATAAGTAATGAACAATTGTTGCAAGCTTACATGAGTGGATTAAAAGAGGACATTACACATGAGATTTTTTTAAGACATCCTACAAATATTATGGAAGTTATACAATATGATCATCATATTCAAGCAAGGAATAAGGCTACACAGAAGTCTACCAATGGAGCATACACATGAAGCAAGAATTGTTTTGGGTTTCATAAGACAACCATACCTAAACCGAAAAGGTTTACACCTCAACAAATGGATGAAATAAGAGAAAAGATACCATGTTTCAATTGTGATAGCAAGTACAATAAAAGGGATAAATGTGGTGAGAAGTAATTATTCTACATAGACTATGAAGAGGAAGAAGATCAGGAATTGGAATTGCCACAAGATCCAAATCTAGAAGAGGCTAATCCAACAATATATTGTCATGCATTGGTCAACATCGGTACCCCACAAACCCTCAATATACAAGGATACATAAAAAATAAAAGGGTAACAATATTGATTGATTCTGGTAGTACCGATAATTTCATCAATTACAAATTATCAAAAGATCTCAATTGCTTTGTATATCCCACACCAGAGTTTCAAGTAATGATTGTAGATGAAGGTAACATAAATTGTTCATGGAAATTCCATAGTGTTAAGCTCAACATGGGGGAGTATTTTTGGATAGCCCCATGATTTCCATCCAAATGGGTAGCGTTGATGTTGTATTAGGGGTCCAATGGTTACAATCATTGGGAACAATGGCCCTTAATTTTGATCAAGATATTTTCATGAGATTTTCCTCATATGGCAAGGAAATTGAGCTTAAAGGAATCCAAGGGAAACCCTCTAAAGTGATAAGCTATAATATCATGACATAATTACCCAAAAAATGACACCATGGTGTAATTGCACAATTGTGCTCACTAGATGTTCAAACATCTATATCCTCTACTCCACTAGATCTCCAAATAGTTATCAACAATAATTCCAAGGTATTTGGTGAAATTCCTAAGGGTCTTCGACCTGCTAGAGATCATGACCATGCTATTCATTTGCAACCAGGAAGTGTACCTCCTAACATTAGGTCTTACATGTATCCATATGCACAGAAGAGTGATATTGAGTGCATGATCCAGGAAATGTTATAGGTTGGAATTATTCAACCTAGCCAAAGTTCTTTCTCTTCACCAGTAGTGTTGGTTACAAAAAAGGATGGTTCATGTCGTATGTGTCCATATTATAGACAAATCAACAAAATGACCTTCAAAGATAAGCTTTGTATTCACGTCATTGATGAATTATTATATGAATTGCATGGAGAAAAATTCTTTACTAAGTTGGATCTTCATTCGGGATATCATCAAATCAAAATGAGGCAGGAAGACATTCCTAAAACAACTTTTATAACATATGAAGGTCATTATGAGTTTTTGGTTATTCCATTTGGACTTACTAATGCACCTTCAACATTTCAAAGATTGATGAATTCTATTTTTAAGCCCTTCCTTAGAAAATTTGTGTTAGTTTTTTTTGATGACATACTAATCTACAACAAATCTTGGGAAGAGCATGTACAACATGTTGACATAGTATTACAACTATTGAAAGAGAAACAACTTTATGCAAATTCTTCCAAGTTCACCTTGGGGTTCAAGAAGTGGAATATTTGGGTAATATTGTATCTCATGAAGGTGTAAAAGTGGACCCTAACAAAATTAAATCTATTGTTACATCGAGATTTACCTCACCATGACTATCTTGCACAGAGGGCCTTTTTCCATTTCCCTATGCAGACTTATCATCCCTTTTTTGATAAATCCAGAGCCAAAAATATAATTTTTCCACATATACACTCCCTATCTATTATACAATATGCGTATACACTTGTTGCTCCATTACAGCTCATGTATATTGGGATTTGTGCCAGAAAATAAAAAATGAAGTCGGGTTTCCATGTCATGACGGGAGATCTCTGATCCTTGGCCTTCCATATACTGGAAACGTTCCGAATCGACCCTTCAGTTGCATTCTGAAGGATATAAGAGCACAATTTCGAGCTATGGAAAAGAGGAGAAAGCATTCAACTTTAAGAGCAAAGTTACTCTAGAGAAATTACTTCAGATTGAGTCTGCATCCCTTTGTCCCTCAAGTCTGAACACGGTGTTCAACCCCCAAGCTCTTTCCCTATTGTTGAGAGGACCACATTTCCTCTTTCCTATGAGCTTGCCTTTGGTGGAGGATTGAAGTGGTGGAGACCTAGTTGGAAGAAACTTGGTTCCTTGGTTTCGAACCGTGCCGACACAAAAATCTGTAATGTTGTCACTTATGTTAATCAATTATTAATAGAAATACTCCTTTCTCGTCCTATTGGTATCTTGCAAATATATGATTATTATCCATGGGCATGTTTGTAATGTTTATTAATGGATTATGCGATCTAATGTGTTAACCATTTTATATTATCACTGTGTACTTGCTTGCTCTGTTTGTTGAGAAATTCTCATAGGTATAAAGCTTTGGGTCTAAGTGCTCAACGGTGGAACATCTTCAAACGTTGGATTGAGGTAGGCCTCTTTCTTATATTACACATTCGTCTATATAGCATATGTTGGAATTGAGTTGATTTCTGCAATCATACCTGTCTGTTGTGGTTTACCCTTGGCCATAGAGAGTTTTTCCCTCGTAACAGAAATGGCGACTCCACTAGGGATAGATATTCCTTCTAAGGGTTGAAGTATTTTTTCTTCTTACATTGCTCTTTTTCCTTTGTGTTTCTTGTCGTATCATTGCTTGACAGTTTATGTTCACTCTAGGTCTAAGTTCTCAGCCTTTTGCCCTTACCTGGCCTTGTTTTAAAGCATATACGCCCTTTTTTCCCTGACAGTCGTGTATACACGCTTGTTGTCTCACTGCAAGAAGCGTATATACGCTCTGTTCTCCTGAACAGTCGCGTATACCACTTCTTCCTGCTTGTTTGCTTGGTTGAGTGATTGTTGGATGGGATTTGAGGGTTGTTGAGCCTTCTTAGATCTTTATAGTGCCTGTTAGGATTATCTGGGATGACAGGGGACCTCTTTGGAGTTGAATTTTTGGGCATAGTCTTTCTCTTTGTTTTCAATTTTTAATTTGTCCTTGGTTTCTGGGCTGTTTGCTTGGTTGCTTGGTATTTTGCTTGAGTAATCATTTTTACACACAGTAGAATTTACATATCAGGTTGCTTATCAGTCCGTGCATTTTCTTTTTGATATATTGAAAATACAAAAAAATAGTCATTTTGCATTGGTTGGTATTTTTATCTTTGAATCCTTATCATTAGCTTAGTACATTTAGTGAAAGGTTGCATTTTACTTCTGAATTGCAAAATTGAAATTGAATACTGCACTATTTTTATTAGCATATCATGCATTGAAAAGTTAAAGATAGACTTTGCATTATATTCATATTTATTTTCTTGCAGAGTCATAACATCATGAGTTTCACTTCCATACCGTTCTGAGTAATCACGGCCAATAAAATTTATGCTTTAAACTAAAATTGATTAGTCAAGATTTTATTTATAGGGTGCACAAACTAGCCTAGGATTTAGTGCCTTGGAATAGGATTTTGTGAGTAAACTTCTCCAAGGCAATTAAATCAACATATGTGTCTGAGTTAGGGAGTTGAGAAGTCCATTGTATAATTGGTAAGATCAGGAGGCTCGGTTCACATCGAAGTTAAGCACGAGGTCGCATGAAGTTAGTTGAAGGGATAACCCCTGGATACTCACCTAGCGTCAAAGATATTTCTGTGGATTTATTCATATTTGGGGATCTTTCTAGTGTCCATACCTCCATGAGAGGCGGTGCTTTCAAGGTTTCGAGCTTTTCTACCCTTCCCATATGGTAGTTCGTACTTACAACTATTCACCTGTGCATCATTTATACAGTGGTTGATTAGTTGCTTGACATTAGGTATCTCATAGGTTACTTGCAGAGGTTATTCTGCTTGTACCCTGAGTCGGATAGGGGTCGAACAACACACAGCCTTTATGGAGGATTACCTCTCTGGGGGGATCTGACCGACTGGTTGTTAAGCCCATGAGGGCCCTTATAACTGATTCAGTTACCTCCAAACTTTAGCAGGGAGTCTCAAGTCCCTCCTGGATGAGACATACCTTCTTTTGTGAGGGAGGCCACTTAGCCACTTTAGCCCATTTGCTTGCATATTGGTCGTTTGACTTTTTGGTATGCTCTTTGACTACTAGTCAGCCTTAGGATATATTTTTTATTTGTTGGAGAGTCATAAGTCATCATGGAGTCAGACCAGCTTCCCCGTCGGTCCCGTCGATTGTTACATTTACCACCGTTTTTCGAGTTCTTGCCTTCTAAAAGGTGTAGAATCATTCAGAGTGGTACACACACATCCACCTTTCAGACTTGTGGTTCCACAAGTATGAGTACCGAGTCTAGTCTTCAGAACAGTGGGAGTTCTTCGACTCCCAATCCTACTATAGTTAATGGCACCCCTTCGACACTTGTAGCCACTACAGTTGCAGTGCCAGAGGCTTATATCGGTACTATGGCTTGGCCCGTAGTTAATGCTTCATTTCTGGCCTTGAACCCTTTTGGAGGTTTTGGCCACTCACTGAGTTACAATGTTCAGACTATCCCTATGGCTTCTATCCCTTTTTCATATGGTATGCCTAACTTTACTTCGTAGTTTTAAACTGGCATCCCGGTTGTTGGCACTAACACTAGCTTTGGACTTGGGGGCACTACACCTCCTTACACTCCCTTCTCGTTTGGTAATTCTCATATTCCCAAACGAATCCTAATATAGGAAGTGTCCATGTGCTTAACCTCGGGTCTAATCCTTCTACAGCTGGATGGAACAACCCAACTGGCGGACAAGTTCCGCCCTATATCCCTACCCCCTCAGTGTAGATTCCGACCAATACTTTTGGCATGAAGAATCCACTTCAATCCTATGGGTTCCCACCTAGAGGAGGTCAGTCTTACACTTTGGGAACTCCCCAACCTAGATCTAATCCAGTTGGGGGCAATTTTAACAACCCTCAATTTGGATCTAATCTGACTGGGGGCAATTTTTGTAACCCTTATCGGAACATTCCTTTTGGAATGATGCCCAATCCATCTTTTACGAATCCGCCCAGAGGAGGGCCTTACAATTCTGGACAAGGTTTTGGTCCTCACCAGAACCCTGGAGGAAATGCAGTTCCTAACACAAAACCTTTCGTGGGAGGATGGGGCCAGATGACGCAACCCCGTCTCCCTTTTCTAGCCATGCTCAATCTGCCAGACCTTGCTAAGTTAATGAATGACCTGGTGAGTCATGATCCCACATGGCCCCCTATCCCCACCAAACTTCCTTCAGAAATTCCAAAGTTTGAAGGTAAGAATGGAGAGGACCCTGGTGAACACATCACTACCTTTCACCTTTGGTGCTCATCGAATTCCCTGAACCACGACTCTATTAGATTGTGATTGTTTCAATGCACTCTCATTGGAGTTGCTTCACAATGGTACATTGAGTTACCAAGAAGGACATATGGGTCATTTTATCAGTTGATGGTAGACTTTCTCAACCACTTTCAACTACCCATTCAGTATGATGTTGGCCTTGAGCTTTTGTCGACTTTACGCCAGGATACCACTACTCACATTTCAGATCATATCCAGGAATGGCGTAGATGAAGACGGTTGATTAAGACTCTTGTACCCCCGGCCTTTCTTCTAGAATGATTCATAAAGTCTTTGCATCCTCCTATCTCAAAGGACATTGCTACTTCTGGGGTCTTCAGCGAAGAAGAGGCTATTTTTAGAGCCCAGCAACTCGATCTCATATATGCTCAGTTTGGGATGTTATACACCCTTCTTCCGGATGCACCACGGCCAAATCACGATCCTAGATAGAAACCTAGACCTCATGCCGATGGCATCATAGGGTCCACCAATGTGAAATCCACAGACTCAGCAACGAGGTCTACCGAAGGAACGGCTTCATCTGGATCCTCCAAACCCATCTAGTCGGCGAATGTACATTCTGTGCAATCGTCAAAAAACCCAAATGGTGACCAGCAACCAGATGGGAACAAAAGGAAAGGTAGAAATAATTGTAAGGGTGGGAAGAATAATAAACCCAAGGACAAAGATAATAATGGGAAGATAAATGATAACGCAAGAGAGGGCAAGAAAGAAAAACTTAAGGTGAAGTTTCCTTGTAAACTTTGTACCGAAGACCACCTTACGCACTTATGCCCCAAAATTGTGGAGGCTGCAAGGCTCTTAAATCTACCGCTCACTGTGTTGATGAATCCATTCCCACACAAACATCACTTAGCCTCGAGTTCTTCGAACGCTGGTAATGCGGCTGGTGGAAGTCAAAACCCACCACCGCAGGGCGGTGACCATGTTTGTATCAATATGGTCGACGCAAAAATCGATATAGCCACCCATTCTTGAGATTATATCTCTTCGAAAGATAGTACCATTCCAAAAGCTCCTCCCCCTCCCCCTCTAGAGATGAAAATACAGATTGAGAAACCAGAGCCACCGCCTTGTATTCCGAAAGGAGTACTAAAGCGCTCTACCCACAACCCCAATGCTAGAGCCACCCAGAATTACTCTATCATGGAGGATCTGGGCCAAACCCCTTGTGTGATGTCGGCTTTGGAGGTACTTCAGACGTGTCCCTCACAGAGGAATTCCTTACTCTCTACCTTAGGAGCTCTAGAACCTAGTGGCTTGAAATTTATCAAGTTTGATGTCACGGATGTGAAGCCTCGCTTACCCTACCATGTGTATTTTCAAATCCACGTGGAGTATTCCAAATATACTATCAAATGAGCGGTCGTTGATGAAGGTATTTCCACCTGCGTGATGTCCCTAGTCTCTTGGAAAGCTATCAGTTCTCCGATGCTTTCCAAGTTTTCGAACATGTTGACTGCATTTGAAGGTCGTTCCTTCTGCCCTCACGGAATTCTCCCTACCTTTCCGGTCCAGTTAGGTGGGAAGATGGTAGAGGTGGAGGTTGAGGTAGTAGATGCACCTCTCGATTATAACCTTTTACTGGGTCGCAATTGGACCTACGCTATGGTCGTCGTCATGTTATCCATTTTTCGTATACTTTGTTTTCCTCATCAAGGAGAAATCATGACGATCGATCAGTTATCCTTTGCGTACTCCAGTTCTAGCGCATATGTTGGACTGTCAATCCTTGTGATCGATAATTCTCAGTTGACAACTGAGAATATTGGTGTCGGAATGTATTCTTCCCTCATGGGGACTTTCGATTTCCTAACACCGATTCATTACGTTTACGCCATGTCTAGTAGGCCTTCTTTGGAAGGAAGGTCCATTCCTTTTCGAACTTCCTATCTTAGTGATCCATGGACCCTACCTTCTCTGACTTCGTCGAGTGAAGGTCAGTTGCACGCTGGCATGTCTATGCCACTATCGACATCAAAGATTGCGTATCAAGTTGTTCTTGACTCTTTCGCCGACCCTGATCCTGTTACCTCGCAGACGGATGAGGAGGATCATGTTCTTAGGCCTGTATGGGCCACCTTGTTATCTTGCTCGCATGATTTCCTAGATGAAACTTTTCTTTCAGATGAATCCATCCTCGAAGCCATGAATAGTTTTGAGAGACCTTGGGATGATATGCATCATCGATCTTATTTTCTCCCAAGTTTTTAAAGGCTCGAGCAAGAAGACTTTCGGTCTACCCTGAGTGAGATAGTCAGTCATGTCGTAGTTCCACTTGATACGCATGACATTTATTCCAAAGGAAATATGGCGAGTATCTCCCCTACTGTCCCGATTGATATCTCTTGTACCCTTGGCAAAATTGAAAACGTCAATATAGGTGCAGATTGTTCGCCAGAAGAAATTATGATCTACACCGATCTCTTCAAGGAATTTCGAGATGTATTCACTTGGACATATGAAGAGATGCCAGGGATCGACCCTCGTATTGTTGAACATGAGATTAGGACTTATCTGGATGCTAAACTTGTTCGACAACATCTTAGAGCTATTAATCCTAGGAAGGCCCCTTCTATTAAGGCAAAGGTCGAGAAGCTACTTAAAGCTGGCTTCATCTACCCGGTTCCCTTGACCGAATGGGTATCCAACCCTGTTCCTGTGAATAAAAAGCAAGGAACCATCTGTGTGTGTATGGACTTTAGTGACCTGAACAAGGCTTGTCCTAAAGATAACTTCCCCACGCCTTTCATTGATCAGATTCTCAATGAGTGTGCGAGAAGTGAAATATTTTCTTTTATGGACGGATTTTCAAGCTATAACCAATCCAGATCAAACCTGAGGACCAACACAAGACGTCATTTATATGTCCTTGGGCTACCTTTGCATACCAGAAAATGCCTTTCAGCCTTAAAAACGTTGGAGCAACCTTCCAACGTGCCATGACTTTTTCTTTTCACGATCTCAAGCACATAGTCGAAGCCTATCTTGATGATCTTGCTGCTCACTCTCACAAGAGAGTGGATCATGTTATGCACCTTCGACTAGTCTTTGAAATATGTCGTTACTATAGAATCTGGTTAAACCCTCACAAGTGCATATTTTGCGTTAAGTCTAGCCGTCTCTTAGGATTCTTAGTTTTCAAGACCGAGATCATGGTAGATCCTCTTAAGGTTGAGGCAATACTTCAGTTTCCTCCCCCGCACACAATTAGACAGCTTCAAGGTTTACAGGGGAAAGCTAACTTTCTACGTCAGTTTATAGTGAATTACGCCAATATCACTAAGGTTTTCATGCGCCTCTTGAAGAAAGACACCTCGTTTATCTAGGATGAGTGAGCCCAAGAGTCTTTCGACGCTTTAAAGAAGGCCTTAGTATCGGCCCCTCTGCTGAAATCTCTTGATTACAGTAGAGATTACTTGTTGTATATCGTCGCGTCTGGAGAGATGATTGGTATGGTTCTAGTTCAGGAGGATGATGAACTCCATGAGAATGTCATCTACTATCTTGGTCAAAATTTAGTCGGTCCTGAGCTTAATTACTCTCACATGGAAAAGCTAGCTTTGGCTACCGTACACACAGTCCAACGTTTACAACATTATATATTGCTTTGCAAAACTACCGTGGTTGTTGATGTCAATCCATTTCAATATGTCCTCACTAGGTGTATCATAGGCAGGAAATATAATAAATGGATTTTCATCCTACAAGAATTTGATCTCGACTTTGCTTCGGCCAACTCCAAGAAATCACTAGTTTTTGCGGAGTTAATATCTGATTTTCCACGATTAGATGAGGACGTTATCCATGTTGATTCGTTTGCAAATGAACACATTTTCCTTGTCTCATCGTCTAAACCCTCGTATGGATCATTGTTTTATATCTTCAAACCTTGAAGTTCACTCAGCATCTCTCGCGAGATGATCGACGGTGTGTTAGATACCAAGACAAAAAGTATACCATCGTCGACGACACTTTATATCGCCGAGGAGTTGATAGTATCTTATGCTGTTGCTTAACTCATGAGGAAGTCGAGTTAGTCCTAAATGATTGCCACAAAGGGGCTTGTGGTGGTCATCTCTTCAAGCTTGCGATAGCCCAAAAAATCATGCAAGTTGGTTACTTCTGGCCCACCATATTTAAAGATTGCATCGAAGTGGTTAATAAGTGTCACCCCTGCCAGGTGTTCACTCGAAAAATGCACTCCCACCCATCCCCTCTTCACCCAGTCACTACCGTCAGTCCCTTAACCAAGTGGGGGGTAGATTTCATCGATTGCAACCCAACTTCGGCTGGGGGGGCATCAACACATTATCGTGGCTATCGAATACTTTACCAAGTGGGCCGAAGCCATGCCTACCGTGAAATCCGATGGGAAGACTGCAGCTTTCTTCGTCTTCAACCAAATTATCGCCCAATTCGGTATCCCGAGCGAGATTTTCATTAATCATGATAGTCACTTTCAGAATGAAATGATGGAGGAACTAGCATCGAAACTAGGGTTTAGACATGGTCATTCATCTATGTATTATCCCCAAGAAAATGGGCAAGTAGAGGCCGTCAACAAGTCCCTCAAGACCATCTTGCAAAAAACTGTCAGTCAGAGTAATTCCAATTGGCACATCATGCTATATCCAGCGCTTTGGGCATACCAAACCTCGGTTAAGACTGCCACCGGTTTTTCTCCTTTCTAGTTAGTGCACGATGTGGAGTCGATCCTCCTTGTTGGATGCGAAATCCCTTCTCTCAAATTGGAATTTAAGCTCCTACCTGACACTATAGATTTAGAGTGACGCCTTGTGCACCTAGAGAGTCTTGACGAGCAACATCGAGATGCCTTTACGGCTATCGAGGCAAACAAGAAACATGTCAAAGTCCAGTACGACAATTCTGCCTGTCCCCGGTTGTATGTTGAGGGTGATTTGGTCCTCTTGTATGACCAAGCCAAAGAACCGCTAGGGGCAGGCAAGTTTAAACCCATGTGGCACGGCCCTTACATCGTGCGACGTGTTCTAGAAAAAGGAGCCTACAAATTGGAAGATTATGAAGGGAACAAATTGGCCAAGCCCAGAAATGGCCTCTACCTAAAAAGGTATTATGCTTGAGCCCTAGGATTAGGCAAAACCCTTTGTATACTAATGTAAATTTAGTGTATATACATCTTTTTTGTTTTTTCATTTTTGGCTTGCTTATCGAGTTTTTTCTTTTTTGTTGGCAGATGTCAACGGAGTCTTCGGTCTACCTAGGGTTTGCATATGGAGCCATTCGTCATACACAGAACTTGGCTTCCACCGCTTGGGTGATTTATTCACCCAAGGGTCTGCTGGTGTCTTCAGGAGGCGTATACCTAGGGCCGACCACGAATAATGTGGTCGAGGATAGCGTCATCATAGCACTGTTGCGCGATGCCATCTCACATGGTATTCGCTCTTTAGAAGTCCACCCTGATTTTTAGTTAATAGTATGTCAGTTGAATGGTCATTACTGTGTGCGTGATCCTACGTTACTCCATCGATTCCTACGGGTACGTCTTTTAGAACAACAATTTGATTTTATTACATATTTTCACATTCCTAGAAGTTCTAATCATGTATCTGATGCCTATGCTAATTATGTCTTAGATTGGCATTTGTCACATTAATAAAGCAAAGAAAACCAAAAATCAATGTACACATTGTAAGATATAAGTAAAGTCAAAGATCCCTCTTTATATATTTCAAAAAATATGGTGTTTATATTACAAAATTGGGGCTAAAACCCTCAAAATACATATACAGTCGATATACATATCCCATGAAATCTATGCATGTGGCACCGGATGAGTGTCATGATAGCAAACCACGGTGTTAGCGAGGTGCCAAAATAGTCGTACCCACGCTCTAGGTACACCGACAACCCATCTATGCATAGCTTTAGGTAAATCCACCACCTGAACCATAGGAATCCTCTGCGTCAAACGCGTCAGGTTGCTCTACACGTTCTGTAGGACTCTCTCTGCTTCACCACCCATCGCCTCGTCCACTCAGTGCCTCCGTCTATGTCATTGGAATCCCTCTGGTTGTCGCAGACCCACATCTGTGATCACACAAGTATTGAGTTAATATTACACCATCCAAAAAATATTTTTGTTCTCTTAAATACAAAAATACAAAAAAAATGAAATATATAAAAACTTTTTACCTATGGCGCCATAGGCAGCTTCTGGTGGAAGCGGCATATCTGGGTCTCCTCTGAAATCGATCCTTGCATAGGGATATTCATCCAGAGCTATGATTTGTCTCCACCACCAGAAGAAAAATTCATCATTGTAGGGTGTTGCCACCCCACCTCCCCCCTGTCATCTCATGACTTCGATCCACTGCGTCATAGCTAGATCATGTGGTCCTCTCTAAAGAATCTCTACTTTGGGTCCCAGACTTGGAACCCGCTCGAAAAAGAAGCTACAAAGGACAGAGGCAAATCCGAAGTTTTGCTTCCCCCCTGCTTGCACTCTGTCAAATGACCTTTCATATTGGTCAGCAATGAGGTACACCAATCATAGACCGTGGGCCTTGCACACTCCAGTGCGTAAAACATAAGTGGTATCGATGCTTGATGCAGTGAGGCCGACCCTATGATTATGGTAAGCACGAGCACAATAATCTTCAGGCTGAGGTTACCTATAACCCGGATAGGGATCTGACTTCCCACCATGGGAGTCCCTGCAACACAATGGGCCTCGATATATTCTTCGACCTTCATCCCACTCACTGCCCCGCATGACTTGAGGTCCACAACCTCTCCTCGGCATGAAAGTCCTGTCAAGAAGTAGATGTCCTCTACCTTGATCCTTAATGGTTGTCCATCAAGGATAAATCTCTCACTATCACGATCCCAATAGCCCACCAGCATTTCCAGTAACCTCACTTAGGCCCTCATTCCTTTGAGAACCCAAAACTTGTATAAACCACATCTTTTTAAAGCCGCTTGAGCCATTGGATCTTGATCCACTGCTGCATCTATCTCCGTGTTCTCTTGCTCTCTCCATTCCAACACCATCCTGCAAAAAACAAATCAATTTTGAGTTAGAAACACTTATTTTTTCCCTTTTGTGCACATATACAAAGTTTATCCACAACCAGTCACGGCTAGGGCCTGATATACGCCCCTTGTAGTTCACACAAGGGCGTATACCTAGTCGTATACGCGACATATTCCTAAAAACCCGTGTATACCGAAAAACCCAATTTGTGCCTTTAAAAGTTAACAAAATAGAACCTAAATCAAAATTGTAAACCATTGAATTGGAAGGAGATGAGATGAAGAATTTCCTAATACAGACGGTTCGTAATTCCGTTGCCCGATGCTCCCACAATCACCATTTCACTTCTGGAGGTATTTTAGTCGAAAATGCACTATTTGGGTAAAAATGAAAATGATACAGTAATTTTCAATTTTATTACTATTTATAAACCGTTTTTATCCACTTGATATAGTTTTTTGCTATTATTTCACCTAACAGACTAAATCAAGAATGGTTTACGCTAGTTTTTGCAATTTTAACTCAATTTTCTTGTGGATTTCAATGTCATGGCCGGTCGTTCGTCTCCTCAGGCAGGTATTTTCATAACCTAGCATATAGAATAGTTATTTACTCCATCATGCAATTTGCATTATCCTTCGACTATCGTTTTTTACGCCTTAGTTACGAACCCATTTATTGTGACACATGAACCTCCATTTGCTATAAATAGCGTCATTAATAAATGGTAGAGACTTACCAAATATGGGTACCCTAGTTAGATCCTCCTTGTCATTTAGTGCCCATGTCGAGATTTTTTCCTCAGGACCGGGAGTCCATTATAATTCAATAGATAACTTTATAATGAGCCTCATTTCTCATTCATGCACATGCAACCTTATCCCCACGGACTCCCAAAAAATGAGTCTTAGTTAAGCTCTTTTCTGACTTGTCTAAAAAACTGAAAAGATTGTCGAGTGATTTGTCCCTCTCACACTCGTTAAAATTGGATTTGAAAGGCCATGAGTCTTAGTTAAGCTCTTTTCTAAATCTCTATCAAAAAATAAAAGATTGCCGAGTGAACTTGTCTTTTTCACACTCGAAAATTGGATTTGAAAAGATGTCTATTTGGCACAAGTTTACTCCTTTTTTACACCAAATAGACTAAAAGACATAAAAAAAAGGAAATTGTTTGGTGTCAAGTTGTGATTGCATCTCATGCCCTCGCTTGCAGTATTGATCCTTTAGTCGGTTCTCGCTTTGCGTTATAAACCGTTGCCTAAGCAAGTTTTTCATCTTCAATCAAGCAGATCCTTGTTTTTATCCTTCATGATTTGACACTCTATACCCTGGAGGGAACATCACCCTGAGTGTCCTTCTCCCGCATGCATTTCCTTGCATTGAGCATAGGTATGTTCCACTATTGGAACTAGTTTTGCTTACTTGCGACACTCGTTCCCTCCTCTGTATCATAGCATTCATTTGTTATGAAAAACAAAAAATATGAGCAGGAAGGGAGTACTATATTGTAATTGGCAGCGGTCGTGTCGCCTTTGAACATAGCACAAAGTTATTGATTCCATGCATCATCATATTTTTGGGTTTAGCATGGCCTTAGGAAGCTGATCTCGTTACATAGTTTTCTCTACCGACTGGTTACTCTTCCAGTCCCTATAGATAACGTTATTGATACCTCTTGCATCTTATAGTTACATCATTGAGTCTATGTTGCCTGAGTCCACCGTATGTCTCATAATCTTGTTCAAACGAAGTCTATCAACCTATGTCGGCCACTCCTCAGAAATCTTGACTTTGCATGTCGGCCATACCCTTAGTTTGTCTTAGAATCACATGATACTTTGGTCTTATCAGGCACCCTAGCCCTACTTTCATCATTGGTAGGTCACCTTGAACCCAGCAGTCGACATTTCATCATTGGTCATTGACTGGGTGGTTTCCCTTGTGTTCGATGGCAAGACATCTATTCACACTTTGGGATTCGTGTAGTGTCTTGGATGCCATTAGCCTTATTGGTGGTTTCCTCGCCTTTGTCAGTAGTTTCTCGTCATCGGTTGCTATTAAGAGGGTCTTTTTCATGTACCGCTTGCATTTGGCACATGTGAAAGATGCACAGGGTCATTGGTCCGTGAACATGTTCTTCATTCGATCTCCACCAAATTATGAAACTCCTACTTTGTTCCTCGTGCTGACTGATGAGAGATGCCTCAATGCTCTCCGTTCAACGGGTCTCTTTCCATCGACTTCAGCTCATTTACTCTGGATATGGGACCTAGAGTTTTATGAGTACCTTGATGTTTGCAGTCATTAGTGGCAGGCTCTCTCGCCATTGACAGATGGGAATACATCAATGTCTCCTAATTAGTGGATTTCTCGAGTGTTTGACACCGACTCCTTTATTCACACTCGTAGAGATGTACTCAATGCCTTGATACCTACTTTCATTATTGGTAGTTTGTCTCGCGTTTGTTAACGGTATACCTTAATGACCGGTAATCAAATGATGTCTCATCATGTTCGACCTCAACTCCTTTATTCACATGATTTAGACTTGCACCCTTGGCGGATAGTGTAGAATACTTGAAGACATCACTATGTGGCCGCAACTTTTTTGAGTTGTTGCTTTTCTTTCATTGGACCAGCACCTATTTGACTTCGGTGATCATGGGAGATTAGATTATACTCTGTGGTATACATATATCTTCAGATTGATTTTGAGACTGGTTTCACTGGGCCTTGTTCATGACTATGACAGCTTTGGCATGTAACCGCATTTGTATCTCGCCTATCCATGGCCATGAACATTCTTTGGTATATTTTCCACATGGATCTGCATTGTATTTTTGGCAGCCATGTATGCAAAATCAGTACATAATGTAATAAGAAATTGAGTTCGTTCAGCTAGTTCTCTACCACTCCACTTATTGGTTATTTATAATGTACTTCAGCCATCGTAGATACTCCTCTGATCTCTCACATTAGGGGGCATTTGTTACAGCGAGATTTACCTCACCATGACTATCTTGCACAGAGGGCCTTTTTCCATTTCCCTATGTAGACTCATCATCCCTTTTTTGATGAATCCAAACAAAAATATAATTTTTCCACATATATGCTCCCTATCTGTTATATAAGATGTGTATACACTTGTTGCTCCATTACAGCTCGCATATATCGGGATTTGTGCTAGAAAATACAAAATGAAGTCGGGTTTCCATGTCACGACAAGAGATCTTTGATTCTTGGCCTTCCATATACTGGAAATGTTCCGACTCAACCCATCAGTTGCATTATGAAGGCTATAAGAGCACAATTTCGAGCTATGGAAAAGAGGAGAAAGCATTCAACTTTAATAGCAAAGTTACTCTGGAGTAATTACTTCAGATTGAGTCTGCATCCCTTTGTCCCTCAAGTCTGAACACAGTGTTCAGCCCCCAAGCTCTTTCCCTATTGTTGAGAGGACCACATTGCCTCTTTCCTATGAGATTTCCTTTGGTGGAGGATTGAAGTGGTGGAGACCCAGTTGGAAGGAACTTGGTTCCCTGGTTTCAAACCGTGCTGACATGGAAGTCTATAATGTTGTCACTTCTGCTGATCAATTATTAATAGAAATACTCCTTTCCCGTCCTATTGGTATCTTGCAAATATATGATTATTATCCATGGGCATGTTTGTAATGTTTATTAATGGATTATGCTATCTAATGTGTTAACCCTTTTATATTATCACTGTGTACTTGCTTGGTCTATTTGTTGAGAACTTCTCGCAGGTATAAAGCTTTGGGTCTAAGTGCTCAACGATGGAACATCTTCAAACGTTGGATTGAGGTAGGCATCTTTCTTATATTACACATTAGTCTATATAGCATATGTTGGAATTGAGTTGATTTCTGCAGTCATACCTGTCTGTTGTGGTTTATCCTTTGTCATAGAGAGTTTGGTCATTCCCTCATAACATCTATGAGGGAATGACCAATTCCCAAAACCTTGAAGAAACTTAGAGGATTCTTAGGATTGGTAGGCTATTACCGCAAGTTTGTCAAGAAATATGGTCAAATAGTAGCACCTTTAACAAAATTTTTAAAGAAGGAAGCATTTCCTTGGACCAAAGAAGCAACCAAATCTTTTGAAAAACTTAAGGAGGCTATGTGTACAACTCTCGTCCTGGCCAAACCCGACTTTAAAAAAACATTTGCTTTGGAGTGTGATGCCTCGTGCCATGGAATTGGTGCAATTTTAATGCAAGAAGGAATGCCCCTTTCCTTTGAAAGCATCCAACTTAAAGGAAAAAACATAGTTAAACCCATTTATGAAAAATAAATGTTGGCCATACTACATGCAATTCAAAAATGACACCCTTACCTAATAGGAAGACCCTTCAAAGTAAAAACATATCTTGATAGTTTGAAGTACTTCTTGGAGCAACGATTATCTTTAGAAGAGTAACAAAAATGGGTTACAAAGATGTTGGGTTATGAATTCGAAATTATCTACAAGAAAGGAAAACATAATGTTGTGGCAGATGCCCTTTCAAGGAAAGAAGAAGAAACAGAAGGTTCACTATGTGTTATTTCTATCCTGCAATCTGATTGGGTGGAAGAAGCAATGATAGAATGGAAGCAATATCAAGACGTATGAAAGATCATTCAACAACTACATGAGAAACCTAGTTTGGTAGATAATTTTTTATGGAAGAATGATTTGCTATGGTATCTGTAACATCTCGCTCTATTGAGCACACTTTTATTGACATATTCTTTGAGAACACTTGTGTGCAAGTGATCCAGTTAAGATATATTATGATTTAATTTCAATTATGGGTTACATATGATGATGATGTTGTGTTGTGAATTATTTTTATATTGATGTATATATATTGGAAGATTTTATTGACGAGTTTTCCTGAGTGTGTAGGGAACATGACAGGTTATGGATGTTGATGGCATCGATGGACTTCCTTGGAATTTGGATTGAGTTGGGGAGTGGATTATATTTGTTTGATTATTTCATTTTATGCACATATGACAGATGATTGCTTTCGGTATGATTATGTATATATTATTGAAATTATTTTTGTCAGTGGATGCAAGCCTGACAATACTTGCTAATCCGACTCACATAAGGAGTAGAGGGGCCATGCACATAAATCGGACATCGAGGGAGAGGTGTGGCAGTGTCCCTGTCAAAGCCTACTAGCACTCCCATAGTGGCTCGAATGGTAGGTTAACTATTACCTATTTTGAGAGGTCCACGATGTCATGAGGGTAGACTGAGACAGTCGCTCACGAAGATTTAAAAGGAGCATGTAATAAGGAAGAGTCATTATTACTTAGAAGCCCTTAGTCTCTCACAAGGTCGATCGAGTGGAGCATTGACTCCAAGGGTTGGACAAGCTTCCAAAACTAGTCAAAGGCAAGTGGCACCCTTGGAGCAAGGAGGTGCATCTTGAAGGGCACGTCGCGTAATTAAAAAAAAAAAACTTGAGTCAATAAATATAGGTGGTTTGGAAAACATTAAATTGATTAGACCTTGTCAGATTAAAATAATTAATTAAACAATGAATTTATTAATTATAAACCCCAATAAAAGTCTAAGCCTAATTCTAAGACTAAGCCTAAGTCTAAGTTTAGTTAGGGGACTAAATTAAAATAGTAAATAAATTAAAAGAATAGAGATAAATCAATTTAAGGAAAAAGTGAGAAAAAAATCTAAAGATTGGATAGAGTACACATGTGTGCATGAAAATATTAAAAGGGATTTTTAAAATAGAAAGAAATAAAATATGAGAGAATAGGTGTACACATAGAATGGTATCTAAAGTCTAGCTACCACTAGTCTAACTAGAAGAAGACTCATATTCCAACTCTAACTAAGATCTAGTTAGGAGACACTCATTGAATGAGAATCTGGGGAATAAAGGGACAACTAAGAGTGAAAATAGGAACACATTGGGGAATGTGAGGGAAATTGACTTTTTAAATAAAATAAAATTGGTAATTACTTGTGCAACTTGGGGAGAGTGTGACAAGTGTGTGGGTGAATAATCCTAATTAAATTAATTAAAAAGTTAATTAATTGTGCATGCGAACATGTGTCAGTGAAGAAATTTCTATAAAACAAATGGTGTAAAAGGGAAAGGAACACACTTATTCTTGGTAAAGATATGCTGCCATAATTGTTTTGATTGTGTTTTACTTGTGAGAGTTGGGATACCAAGCTTGTAGAAAGAGTGGAAGCTCTACCTTGCGAGGCAAGCCTTGAAGCTATTGTTTGTTGTTTTCTTGTGTGTGGCCCCTTTTTGGCTCGGGGGGCTAAGGGGGAAGAAGAGTACCTGTAGCATTGAATGGGAGGTATCGATGAAGTCTCTGTGATTAGCAAGCGGGAACAAAGAAGGAGCGCAAGGCATTGGCAGATTTCCTCAACCATCCATCTTTAATAGTTCTGGTATTTTATTTTTGAAATTTTAATTGTAATGAAAGTAAATTGTAATTAAAAATTAGATGGGTAGATGCCTTTTTATTTTACAAACTTAGAATTCATAATTTTGTTGTTCGCTGCCAAATTAAAATACAACTCCCGAATTTAGAAATTTATATGGATGCCTTCCATACATTTGCATTGTTGAAGAAAAGAATTATATTTTAGTTAAAATTATGAGTATGAAATTTGTTTTTGATCACCAGAGATTTTATATTGCTTATGAAATTAAAATATGTAGTTGACTGCCAAATTAAATAAGAAGAACGAATTTTTAGTACCTCTTATGAATGCTGGAAAAATTATATATAACCCAGAAATTAATTTTATTTTAGTGTCATTTTAATTTACAGTCCAGAATTCTGAAGTCTATTTGTTGTTGCCAATTAAAATTTATAAACCTTGTGTGTAGAAATTCATTGGTCACTGTTAAATTCATGGGAAATTTGGGAGTTAGATTTTCGTCAACATTGTAAACTTGTATGCAATTCCAGAATTTAAAGTCTGTTAAGCCCTAATATTGGCTCATTACCCCTTAATTGGGGCATATTACATTAGTAATGTTATTTTATTTATGTCGGATTTATTCCATTAGTTGTAATTATACATCCTAGTCTCCTATATATACCAAGGAGACATTTTCATTTGGAATCATCTTGTACTTGAACATTTATGTGGGGTAAAAGGAGGTTGCCCCTTCGAAGAGGCTTATTATCTGAAATTCTCTCTTTTTCAAGGCGTTGAGTACTTATTCTAAGGTTTTTCTATGCTATATTGATATTTGGTTCTTAACATATGGTATCAGAGCTCAAGGTCTTGGGGTTCCGCTGCTACATCTGAGACACCGTGGAATTTTTTCTATAACTTTGTTTCTAGAAAGATTCAGAAGGAACTACTTGGAGAATATTTAGTAAACGGATCAAGGTACGTTGGGTTAAAATTTCATCTCATGAGGCCTTATACTTTCGAAGATGCATCTTTTGTAAGATAGGGTTCTGGAATCATCCTGAATTGAGTCATTGCGGAATTTTCGCTATAAACTTTTTTTGTAACGTTTCAGACCCTGAACTCTGGAGGAAATTCTTAGAAATTAGTAGGGTATCTGTGGTATCAATTTAATATTCTGTGTCATATTAAATTTGTAGAAACACCCTGTGGAATATAGGGTATCTTACTAGTCTCAAGCAGGTGTTCCGGGTAAAACAATCATAAATTCCTCTTAGAGTATCAAAATTGAGTGAGACCAGTTGCATTGGAGATTGGACAGCCCGTAATAGTTCTGGTGCGAGGTTTAGAATTTTATGTCAATCATTTTTTACAGGGCACACTATACAAGTGAGATCTCCTGGAAAGTCCAAAAATTAACAAGTTATGGGGAAGTTACAATAAATTCCACTTGGCACATCCAATTTTTATCAGACCTATGGCATTGAAGAGAAGAAATATCAGAGATCTACAAAAAATAAAAGTTCATACTCAAAAGGGCCAAAATTTTGGAGATACAATAAAAGGAATATTGTCTAGCAGAACCACCTCAAAATCAAGGTTTAAAGTGATACTTGGCCAACATGCCACCAAAAAAGGGAACTTCTACACAAAATAAGCCTCCAGACTATCCTACTTGGAATCTTGATGAAGGTGAAGAAATGCATAGGGACATAAATGATTTAAAAAAGAAGACAGTAACAAAAGATGAACTACAAGAGATGATGTATTCATAGGAACTTTAAAGGATAACATTCAACAGGAGGTTCACCTTTGGGAACCCAAATCATTGAAGAATTCATTTAAGGTGGCAAGATATGTTGAAAGTAAAAATATGGCTATGGCTACTAGAAGGACCAATCCTAACATCTATAGAGAGAATAATTCTCCTTCTTCTAAAACACCTCAACCTACAAGGTTGACATCTCAACACTTGGAGGAAAGAAAAGCAAAAGGTTTATGATTTAATTGTGATAGCAAGTACAGTAAGGGACATAAGTGTGGTGAGAAGAAATTATTCTACATAGATTGTGAAGAGGAAGAAGAACAAGAACAAGAACCATCTCAAGATGAAAA
>ML799727.1:38341-54371 GCA_009831015.1 Picea engelmannii | reverse complement strand
AAGATCACATCGAGCATCAACAACAAGTTCTCCAAATCTTAAAGGACAACCTGACCATGGCACAGAATCGCATGAAACAACAAGCATATCAACATCATAGTGAAAGAAGTTTTGAAGTAGGGGATTGGGTGTTTTTAAGACTAAGACCATACAAACAGATTTCCCTCAAGCAAGCCAAGAAGGATAATAAATTATCACCAAAGTACTATGGCCCTTATAAGGTGTTGCAAAAGATTGGTACTATGGCATACAAATTGGATTTGCCTGCATCCTCATGAGTACACCCAGTTTTCCATGTTTCATGCTTAAAGAAGGTTATAGGCGACAAGATCCCATTTCAAACTATATTTCCAGAACTTGACAAGGAAGGAAAAATCATATTGGAACCTGAAGCCATCACTGACATAAGAATTCGCCAGCTGAGGAATAGATCTATTTTAGAGTATCTCATTAAATGGAGGAAACTATCGGCTGAAGATTCCACTTGGGAAGATGAGTCTTTCATACATAAGCATCCAAAGTTACTCAAGCATTGTGGACAACACTTGTCTCAAGGGGAGGGGCATGTTAAGCCCTAATATTGGCTCATTACCCCTTAATTGGGGCATATTACATTAGTTATGTTATTTTATTTATGTCGGCTTTATTCCATTAGTTGTAATTATACCTCCTAGTCTCCTATATATACCAATGAGACATTTTCATTTGGAATCATCTTGTACTTGAACATTTATGTGGGGTAAAAGGAGGTTGCCCCCTTGAAGAGGCTTATTATCTGAAATTCTCTCTTTTTCAAGGCGTTGAGTACTTATTCTAAGGTTTTTCTATGCTATATTGATATTTGGTTCTTAATAGAGTCACTGCATCTTTAGTTTTACAATCTGAAGTTTAGGAAATTATGAAGTCGCTAAAAATTTATTGCATATCCTCGCCACTTATCTAATTGCAAATTCTAACAATTAAACTCAAGGGTCGTTGCAATATTATTTGTGAATCCAGTATTTAGAATATAATTGGGATTTAAAAAAAAGGGGGCTTTTTCATTTCCGAAGTTTAGAATTTGGTTTTTTTCGCTGCCAATTTAATTTACCATCAAGAATTCTGAAATCCCTATGGTCGCTACATATTAATTAGAATTTATGGAAAATAAACTTGTTATGATCGTTGTAAATCATTTTTGTAAACCCTCTCATCATCCTGGGCTACGCCTTGGCCCTTGAAAATTTTGGAGGGCTTGCCATCTATCTCGGGCTAACAAGGTCAATTTTTAAATGGCATTTTCACGCCAAAATTTATTTGATTAGTGAATTTTCTTTGGTAACCATAAGAGACTGAATTCTCTGTTAGTCGACGCTTTTTGGATATGGATCTTCATTCTCGCAGATAAATTCATGTGATATGGTGGGATTACAATTGCTATTGTTGTTGTGGGCATTATTACTGCCATCATTCATGTTCTATTGGATGGTTTGTTTTGTCGTTTATGTAATATCTATGAGCACAGTTTTTGTTGTTGGAAGAAGTGTGTTGATCATTCATAATGGTGGAAAGTTTTATTGTACAGAGTTTTGTATGGGGAGATTTTATGGAATTTCCATGATGTTAGTTGCTTCATTGTTTTATCCTTAGAAGAAATTTATTAGATTCGCTGCCAAATCATATTGTAGCTCCTGTAATTGAAAAATATTGAATCCCTGCCAAATCAAATTGCAGCTCCTATAATTGAAAAATATTGAATCGTTGCCAAATCAAATTACAACTCCTGTAATTGAAAAATATTGAATTGTTTCCAAATCAAATTGCAGCTCCTGTATTTTAAAAATATTGAATCGATGCTAAATTAAAATGCAGCTCCAGTCATAGAAAATTATTTGATTCGCTGCCAAATCTAGTTGCAGCTCCTGTAATGAGAAAATTATTTGTTAGCTGCCAATTCTTTTGGCATTTCTTAGTAATTAAAATTCGAAGGGTCATTGCCCAATCATTATGTAGCTTCTGGTTTAGGAGCTAAATTTAATTTGTCAAGTATTTTAAAAAATGTGTACCTAAATCCTTGTTCGCTGTCAATTTAATGATGACCATAATTTAGAGAACTACTGTAGCTGCCAAATTATTTTACCAATTGGATTCTGGGAATTCTTTGAGTGCTGCCACTTTTGACTCATTTTTTATTTGTTTCGTTGTGTTAACTTGATATTCTAGGATCATAAAATTTAGTATTTCATATCTTCCCATTCTTGTAGAGTGAATTTGTACCTCCAATAATTTTGGGTATAGTATAAGATACCCTTGATACTAGTTAATTTATGTAATGGTTGGGATAGACTATCCTTAATTTAGTTGAACTTTTAAAATGATTATTTTAAGAATTTTATGTTTCTCCTAAAGAGTTTTAAAAAATTTAACTTAAGGATGCCTTAGAGTGAGATTTAATGGGGAGTAAATTGTTTTGAAAGCTTAAGATTTTTGGTGCCTATGATTTTGAATGACAATCAACAAATGTTATATGATCATGATGCATTGAGATAGGACAACTTACATCAATAAGAGTTTATATGCACAATTCCATTATAAATATTAAATAATCATGTTAAGCATGCATAATATGGATGTTTTTATATTTCAGAATTTTGACTTATCTTTTACCAATTAAGAATTGTTGTTGACATTGTGATTAGAGGATGAATTAAACGAAAGTTGTAAGTCTAAATTGGAACGAAATGATTATTTTTTGTTAGGATTAGTAGGTGTATTATATGAAAAGTTTAGTTCCTTCTGGATTGAGAACTTAATGTGTCGATTATCACATGCGTGTTAAGTGAAATTTTGTTATGCCTCACGATAGATGTTATAAGATGTTCTTTCCCGATTCACGTGAATAATGCTAAATTATTTGTTTAAATGTAATAGATTATACTCTGTGTTTAAGGAATTTATGAAGGGTATTGTTGTGGATTTGGTCATGAATATCGGAGTATGATTGTGGTTAAGGGAACTAGATATCTCCTTGTTCTTCAGAACAGTCGTCAGTCCTGAGACCTTAAATGGTCAAAATGAATTGGATGAATCCTGGACTTGAGCGTTGATTATGTGTCTTGGAGGTCCTAACCTTGTTGGATAGGTTGGGCAGGTAGCTTCCTTATGTTATTTTTATGTGATATGGTTGATTGAATAATTGTGATGTTGCATTCAGATTGATTGTGATGAGATTGATTGTGTAGTTATTAATGTATGTTGTGACACATATCACTTGTCCTAACTTTTGTTCAAAAGAAATAAATATTTACCTCTTTTTACTCACTTATTCGTTGTCGTAATGGAGGGGGCGTGACATATGGTATCAGAGCGGGTTCAACTCTGTGACATTGGACCGTTATGCCTTCCATTGTGTTAACTAAATGATTAAAATATATCACTAATTAAATTTTGAAAATTGTCCATGCAGGTAATCATGGTTATAGGATGTCGGGGAAGTAGACGATGTGGTGCTAGAGGAAGAGGTGTGACGCCTCCAATAGTATCCATGCAAGAGAGGTATAACCCCCAAGGATAAGAACAAATAACTGAGTAGGAGCAGGTTGCTCTGGGATATGTGGTAGGTATGATGAGATCCTTCTAGAGGGTGTTAGAGGCATTGATTAATCGACTGGATCAAGATGAGGGTAGAGCGTCTATACCCAATGAGGGCTCACAACGTGCTTTAGCTGGTAGTAATAGTATGCACAGAGAACTCAAGAAGATGAAGTTTCCCGAATTTATGGGTGCCACAGATGGCTCAACCACCAAGGAATGGTTGGAGAACATGGCGATGTGTTTCACAATTCGTGATTACACCTCCAACATGAAAGTTCGCATGACGTTATTTTAGCTGAAGGGGAGTGATCTTATATGGTGGAAGATGCTCCTACCTCAACCAAACATGGTCGTCGAAGACATGTCATGGGATTTGTTTGAGGAACGGTTCCAGGAGAGGTACTTGTTTGAGGAATTCATTGAGCGCCAACTTAACGATTTCACCGCCTTACGACAGTGTGGTCGTACGATTCCAGAGTATGAGGCCAGATTCATGGAGCTACTTAGGTATGCTCCACATATGAACATGGAGAAGTTAAAGTTCAACAAGTTTGTGTTCGGCCTTAACTTCAACATTCGTGCGAAGGTGAGGATACTAATGCCTCAGACATTGCACGATGCAGTTCAAAAGGCCTTTATAGTTGAGGAAGAGTTGAACAATGGGGGTCAGGGCATGACTCCTTTTAGACCGAATGGAAAGATGACATCAGGAGCGCAAAAACATCATACGCTAGTCAGATAGACTTCAGGGCATCGAGATATGCCTAGAGGACCTATGTTCATGACACCACAGAGACAGACTCCTCAGCAGAGGACTCCTTACAGAGGACCACACTAGCAACAACAACGTCGTTCGCAACAACAACAGTTTAGGCCTGTTCAACAGAATACACCAAGATCATTGACTGTTAGGCCAACAGCTTCTACTTCAGGGACCAGAATTACTGGACTGAAGACTGGGTGTTGGACATGTGGAGAGCCACATTACCAGCGAGATTTTCCGATTGAAAAGGCCATAGCGACCGGATCATCAGGACCCACTACAATTGGAGACTTTGGCAAGGCCCATAGGATACATACAGTGGTGAATAACCACTAGGCTAAGCACCAGTCCACTGTGCTCGAGACGTCAGGTACAATCGTCAACCAAACTTTTAGTATTTTGATAGATCCAAGTGCTACAAAGATATTTATCTCTAGTGCAATGCTAAAGATAATTAAAGTAAAGGTAGTCGAGTAGGACAAGTTCAGATACGTAGAAATGGCATCTGGTGCTAAACAAAAGGTTGCAGAAAAGGTTACGAACTGTAACATTAACTTGGGATATTTTGTAACGAATGTATATATTTATGTCATGATATTAGGATCTTATTACATAGTGATTGGTATGGACTAACTAGAATCGCATGATTTGATACTTAATTGTAAGACGAAACAATTAATCTTGACATATGATTTGGGACAGAGTAGATTGATTGTAGGAAGGAACCAAGGGGTGTCCTTGATATTTATTTCTTCCCTACAACTATAGAAGAGTATGCGCAAGGGGTGCAAGATTTATGAAATCTTAGCGCTAAACAAAAAGGGAGAGGCAAAAGGATTAGAAAACCTTCCTGTAGTACAAGAGTTTGCAGACATGTTTCCAGAAGAGTTACCAGATTTACAGCCCGAAAGAGAGTTGGAGTTTACAATAGACTTGAAGGCTGGAACTGAATTGATGGCAAGAATGCCATATCGAATGTCAACGCTTGAATTGCAGGAGTTGAAAATGAAATTGAAGGAATTGTTGGAATTGGGACTTATACATCCAAGTGTGGCACCTTGGGGTGCGCCGGTTATTTTCGTGAGAAAAAAGGAGGGATCGTGAAGACTTTGTATTGACTATCGTCAATTGAACAAATCGACGATCAAGAACGAGTATATGTTGCCAAGAATAGATGATTTGTTTGACCAGATGAAGGGAGCGACGGTGTTTTCGAAGATTGATCTGAGATCAGGATATCATAAATTATGGATTAAGGAAGAAGATATCCCTAAGACCAAATTTAAGACGAGATTCAAACACTATGAATTTACAGTTTTACCATTCGGATTGACAAATGCCCCAACTGTATTCATAAGTTTGATGAATGGGGTGTTCCGTGAATACTTGGATAAGTTTTTTCAAGTATTTATTGATGACATATTGATTCATTCTCTAAATAAAGAAGAGCATGATGAACATTTAATATTGTTCCTACAGTGTCTACGAGAAAACAATTTGTACGGGAAACTATCGAAATGTTCTTTTTACCAATCGAAGATTCATTATTTGGGACATATCATATCTGGTGAAGGTATCATTGTGGATCCAACAAAATTTGAGGTTATTATGGAATGGCCAAAACTGACAAACATACAAGAAGTACACATCTTGATGGGTTTAGCAGGATATTACCGACGATTCGTCGAAGGTTTTTCAAAGATAGAAAATCCGATCACGGAATTGCAAAAGAAAAACAAGAAATTCATTTGGATAGAGAAATGTGCAGAAGCATTTCAAAAGCTTAAGGAGTTGTTGATGACAACACCAATACTGAAAGTGCCCGACATGGAGGAGGAATTCTTGGTATGCACGAACGCATCCAAGGAAGTTTTAGGCAGAGTTTTGATGCAATACAATCGAGTAATTGCTTACATTTCAAGGAAATTGAGAAGGCATGAAGAGAACTATGCAATAGATGACTTGGAATTATTAGCAATTGTATATGCCTTGAGAGTTTGGATATATCATCTGATTGGATGAAAATTTGAATTAAATACAGATCACTATGGATTGCAGCATATATTTACGTAGAGTGACTTGAATGCACGACAGAGGTGTTGGTTAGAATTACTTAGTGAATACGACTTTGAGATTACTTACATTAAAGGAACGGTGAACAGAGTGGTGGATGCATTGAGTCAGAGACCACACATATTCTCGATAATACCTCTTAAGACGAATCTTTGAGAAAGGATTCTAAATTTACAAATCGACGATGACTGGTATAAAGAATTTAAGGATAATATTGGACGAAATACCATGATGGTACCGAAGTTTGAAGGTTATTATTTATACAATGATGGATTGTTGAGATTAAATGGAAGAATTTATGTACCACCTAACGATGAATTAATAAGTTTGATCTTGAGCGAAGCTCATAAAGCAGTGTACATGGCTCATTTGAGATTCACGAAGATGAAGGCAGACCTTAAGCCTTTATTCTTCTGGAAGGGAATGAAAGCATACATAGTTGGTTTACTGGCGAGATATCTAGAATGTCAGCAAGTGAAGGATGAACATAGACATCCAATAGGATTGTTACAACCACAGCCTATTCCTAAATCAAAATGGGAAGTCATTTCGATGGAATTTATTGTTTAATTTCCACTAACGGCAAGGAGACACGACTCGATTTTTGTTGTAGTTGACACTCTGATGAAGAGTGCACACTTTATTCCATTGCGTACGACGTATCAAGCACCAGATGTAGCCAAAGTTTTTGTTAACGAGATCATGAATTTACATGGAGTACCAAGAAGGATCATATCCGATCGTGTATCGGTGTTTACATGACGATTTTGGACCATTTTCCAAGAGGCCTTGAGAACACAATTGAACTTTAGTACAACATATCACCCAGAGACATATGGAAAAACAAAAAGAACGAACCAGATTTTGGAGGATATGTTGTGTATGTATGTAATGGACCAACATAAATGTTGGGAAGATTTCTTGCCACTAGTAGAGTTTGCATACAACAACTATCAGAGTACCATTAAGATGGAATGGTTTGAGTTTCTTTACGAGCGACCGTGTCGGACGCCGTTGAGTTGGGATCGAATTGAGAATAGGGTCCTGGTAGGACCACAAGCAATTCAAGAAATGGAAGAACATATGAAATCAATAAGACAGAGGATTAAAGAAGCGCAAGGTCAATAGAAGAGTTATGCCGATGCACATCGCATTGACTGCAGTTATGAAGTTGGTGAAAAAAATTCTTGCGGGTCAAACCGCACAAGAGTTCGATAAATTTTGGAAAGGGTGCTAAACTTTCTCCTAGGTTTGTGGGACATTTTGAAGTTGTGGAAAATAAAGGACCCGTGGCTTATCGACTATCCTTGCATGATTCTTTGAGGTGTATGCACAATGTATTTCATGTATTTGTATTGAGACATTATATTAGTGATCCTTCACATGTTATTGACATGAGTTATTTATAGGTGTTGGACGAGGGTGCTCTCATGGCATAGCCAATCCGCATTCTGGACCATTGCATTCGACAGCTACGACGTCGAATAGTCGATCAGGTCAAGGTCCAGTGGGACAACTATAGTCCACACTCGGCTACCTGGGAGGACACATATGAGATGCATCAACAATTTCCTTACTTGTTTGATATATTAGACATATAGATCTATGTCAGATACTTTTATTTACTTGCATTTATATACTGTACAAACTTCGGGACAAATTTTAAAACAAGAGGGGGTGTATGTAACATCCCGCTCTATTGAGCACACTTTTATTGACATATTCTTTGAGGAAACTTGCATGCAAGTGATTTGGTTATGATATATTATGATTTAGTTTCGATTATGGGTTACATATGATCATGATGTTGTGTTGTGACTTATTGTTATATTCATGTATATATGTTGGTAGATGTTATTGACAAGTTTTCCTGAGTGTGTAGGGCACATGACAAGTTATGGATGTTGAAGGCATTGATGGACTTCCTTGGACTCCGGATTCAATCAGGGAATGGATTTTATTTGTTTGAGTATTTCATTTCACGCACATATGACATATGATTGCTTTCAGTATGATTATGTATATAGATTATTGACATTGTTTTTGTCAGTGGATGCAGGCTTGACGATGCTTGCTAATCCGACTCACATAAGCAATAGAGGGGCCATGCACAAAAACTAGACATTGAGGGATAGGTGTGGCGGCGTCCCTGTCATGGCCTACTAGCACTCCCACTGTGATTTGAATGGTAGGTTAATGATTAACTACTTCAAGAGTTCCACGATGTCATGATGGTAGACTGAGACAGTCGCTCACAAAGATTTCTAAAGAGCGCGCAATAAGGCGGAGTCCTTGCTCCTTAGAAGCCCTTAGTCTCTCACAAGGTCGATCGAGTGGAGTATTGACTCCAAGGGTCAGAAAAACTTCCAAAACTAGTCAAAGGTGAGCGACACCCTTGGAGCACGAAGGTGCGTATTGAAGGGCACGTCACGTAATTAAAAAAAAAAACTTGAGTCAATAAATCTAGGTGGCCTAGGAAACATTGAATTGATTAGACATTGTCGGATTAAAATACTTAATTAAACAATGAATTTATTAATTATAAACCCCAATAAAATTCTAATCCTAATTCTAAGACTAAGCCTAAGTCTAAGTTTAGTTAGGGGACTAAATTAAAAGAATAGAGATAAATCAATTTAAGGAAAAAGTGAGAAAAAAATCTAAAGATTGGATAGAATGCACATGTGTGCATGCAAATATTAAAAGGGATTTTTAAAATAAAAAGAAATAAAATATGAGAGAATAGGTGTACACATAGAATGATATCTAGAGTCTAGCTACCACTAATCTAACTAGAAGAAGACTCCTATTCCAACTCTAACTAAGATCTAGTTAAGAGACACTCATTGAATGAGAATCTGGGGAATAAAGGGACAACTAAGAGAGAAAATAGGAACACATTGGAGAATGTGAGGGAAATTGAATTTTTAAATAAAATAAAATTGGTAATTACTTGTGAAACTTGGGGAGAGTGTGACAAGTGTGTGGGTGAATAATCCTAATTAAATTAATTAAAAAGTTAATTAATTGTGCATGCGTACATGTGTCAATGAGGAAATTTCTATAAAACAAATGGTGTAGAAGGGAAAGGGACACACTTATTCTTGGTAAAGTTATGATGCCATAATTTTTTTGACTGTGTTTTACTTATGAGAGTTGGGATACCAAGCTTGTAGAAAAAGTGGAAGCTCTACCTTGCGAGGCAAGCCTTGGAGCTATTGTTTGTTGGTTTCTTGTGTGTGGCCCATTTGCGGCTTGGGGGGCTAAAGGGGAAGAAGAGTACCCCTAGCATTGGTTGGGAGGTATCAGTAAAGTCTCTGTGATTAGTAATCAGGAACAAAGAAGGAGCACAAGGCATTGGCAAATTTCCTCAACTATCCATCTTCAATGGTTTTGGTATTTTATTTTTGAAATTTTAATTGCAATGAAAGTAAATTGTAATTAGAAATTAGATGGGTAGCTGCCTTTTTATTTTACAAACTCATAATTCAGAAATTTGTTGTTCACTGCCAAATTAAAATACAGCTCCTGAATTTAGAAATTTATATGGATGCCTTCCACACATTTGCATTGTTGGAGAAAATAACTATATTTTAGTTAAAATTATGAGTATGAAATTTGTTTTTGATCACCACAGATTTTATATTGCTTGTGAAATTAAAATATGTAGTTCGCTGCCAAATTAAATGGCTGGAACAAATTTTTAGTACCTCTTATGAATGCTGCCAAAATTATATATAACCCAAAAATGCATTTTATTTTCATTGTCATTTTAATTTACAGTCTGGAATTTTGAAATCTGTTTGTTGTTGCCAATTAAAATTTATAAACCCTGTGTGTAGATTTTGGAAATTTGGGATTTAGATTTTCGTTGACACTGTAAACTTGTATGCAATTCTGAAATTTAGAGTCGTCGCATCTGTAGTTTTACAATATGAAGTTTAGGAAATTATGAAGTCGTTGAAAATTTATTGCATATCCTCACCGCTTATCTAATTGCAAATTTTGACATTTAAACTCAAGGGTCGCTGCAATATTATTTGTGAATCCAAGATTTAGAATATAATTGGGATTTAAAAAAAGGGGGGATTTTACATTTCCGAAGTTTAGAATTTGGTTTTTTTCGCTACCAATTTAATATACCATCAAGAATTCTGAAATCCTTATGGTCGTTACATATTAATTAGAATTTATGGAAAATATACTTGTTATGATCGTTGTAAATAATTTTTCTAAACCCTCTCATCGGCCTGGGATACGCCTTGGCCCTTGAGAATTTTGGAGGGCTTGTCATTTATCTCGGGCTAACAAGGTCAATTTTTAAACGACATTTTCACGCCGAAATTTATTAGATTAGTGAATTTGCTTTGGTAACCATAAGAGACTGAATTCTCTGTTAGTCGACGCTTTTTGGATCTAGATCTTCATTCTCATAGATGAATTCATGTGATATGATGGGACTAGGATTTTTATTGTTGTTGTGGGAATTATTATTGTCACCATTCATGTTTTGTTGGATGGTTTGTTTTTGTGGTTTATGTAATATCTATGAGCACAGGTTTTGCTGGTGGAAGAAGTGTGTTGATCATTCATAATGGTGGCAAGTTTTATTGTAAAAAGTTATGTATGGGTAGATTTTATGGAATTTTCGTGATGTTAGTTGCTTCATCATTTTATCCTTAGAAGAAATTTATTAGATTCGCTACCAAATCATATTGCAACTCCTATAATTGAAAAATATTGAATCGCTTCCAAATCAAATTGCAGCTCATGTAATTGAAAAATATTGAATTGTTGCCAAATCAAATTGCAGCTCCTGTTATTTACAAATATTGAATCATTTCCAAATCAAATTGTAGCTCCTGTATTTGAAAAATATTGAATCGCTACCAAATTAAAATGTAGCTCCAGTCATAGAAAATTATTTGATTCGCTGCCAAATCTAGTTGCAGCTCTTGTAATGAGAAAATCATTGGTTAGCTTCCAATTCTTTTGGAATTTCTTAGTAATTAAAATTCGGAGGGTCACTGGACAATCATTATGTAGCTTCTAGTTTAGGAGCTAAAATTAAATTGTGAAGTATTTTAAAATATGTGTACCTTAATTCTTGTTCGCTATCATTTTAATGATGACCAGAATTCGGAGAACTACTATAGCTACCAAATTATTTTACCAATTGGATTTTGGGAATTCTTTGAGTGTTTCCACTTTTGACTCCTTATTTTTTATTTGTTTCGCTGCCTTAACTTGATAATCTAGGATCAAAAAATGTAGTATTTCATATCTTCATATTCTTGTAGAGTGAAGTGGTACCTCCAATCATTTTGGGTATAGTATAAGCTGCCCTTGATACTAGTTAGTTTATGTAATGGTTGGGATAGACTATCCTTAAGTTAGTTGAACTTTTAAAATTATTATTTTAAGAATTTTATGTTTCTCCTTAAGAGTTTTAAAAAATTTAAACTTAAGGATGCCTTAGAGTGAGATTTAATGGGGAGTAAATTGTTTTGAAAGCTTAAGAATTTTGGTGCCAATGATTTTGAATGATAGTCAACAAATGTTATATGATTATGATGCATTGAGATAGGACAACTTATATCAAAGATGAAATAAGAGTTTGTATGCGCAATTCCATGATAAAGATTAAATAATCATGTTAAGTATGCCTAATATGGATGTTTTTATATTTCAGAATTTCGACTTATCTTTTACCAATTAAGAACTGTTGTTGACATTGTGATTAGAGGATGAATTAAACGAAAGTTGTGAGTCTAACTTGGAACGAATTGATTATTTTCTATTAGGATTAGCAGGTATATTATATGAAAAATTTAGTGCCTTTTGGCTAGAGAATTTAATGTGTGGATTCTCACATACGTGTTAAGTGAAAAAAAATTATGCCTCATGATAGATGTTATAAGAAGTTCTTGCCCAATTCACATGAATAATTCTAAGTCATTTGTTTAAACGTAATAGATTATAATCTGTGTTAAAGGAATTTATGAAGGGTATTGTTGTGGATTTGGTCATGAATATCGAAGTATGATTGTGGTTAAGGGAACTAGATATCTCCTTGTTCTTCAGAACAATCGTCGGTCCTGAGACCTTAAATGGTCAAAATCAATCGGATGAATATTGACTTGAGCATTGATTATGTGTCTTGGAGGTCCTAACCTTGCAAGATAGGTTGGGCGGGTAGCTTCCTTATGTTATCTTTATGTGATATGGTTGATTGAATAATTGTGATGTTGCATTCAAATTGATTGTGATGAGATTAATTGTGTATTTATTTATGTATGTTGTGACGCATATCACTTGTCCTAACTTTTGTTCAAAAGAAAAAAATATTTACCTCTTTTTACTCACTTATTTTTTTTCGTAACAGAGGGGATGTGACGATATCATGATCACCTATATTTATGTAAGAATTCCCAAAAAAAACAGAAGGTATTTCTGGAGTTGCACACTTCTCCTATAGGAAGACATTCATGATTCTTGAAAAGATACCACGGGATTATTGATGAAAAGGAATGACCAATCCTAATACAAACATTTTTGCATTCTTCCTGGCTAGAGAAAAATAGTCGGGATTATCACCCTGTGTTTATAGCCCTTTTAACAAAAAAATCAATTAATCCTCAAAAAATATGTCCTTGGGATTAATGCTATCTTTTATAATTTTAATATGGCAAAGAAAAAGAAAAATATTTATAACAGAAAATAATTTTTTAATGTTCAGAACAACTTTAGAAATAGAAATCTCATATAAGATTACATAGTAAATCAAATGAGACTTCAAAACCATCCAAATATTTTATTTATTCAAATCTTAAATACAACCAACAACACTCTTCATACCCAAAAGGTAAGGACCAAAATGAGACTTAGTAGTCAAAGGTGGGATATTACATCACATAGAGACTACTGGTGTCTTTAAATAAAACCAAGACTGAAACAAACCTGAAATAACAGGCCACAAATGCCACTACCTTGACTCTACATAAAATTCTTGATCAGTACTGAAAACTAATTCATAAATCTAATAAGAATCCACATACGATCATAAATAGATGATCAACATGTGAAGTATATCATCAAATCAATATTTCTTGGTCCTCCTTATTGCCACCTTCAGTATGATCCTTCTATCAACAAGAAGTTCTTATCACTTATGTATCTCAGAGATGAATGAAATAGTAAAGTAATCTCACTTAAGAAGCAAGAGAATACCTTATCATATTTGTTCTCTCTGTCACTCTCTTCTTTCCTTGTTCCTTGAAATCTTCTTTATTTCTCCAAAAGGAAGTTTGAGTAGTTCAACTACTTTTTAGTTAAGTTATTAACTAATTAAAGTTAATTAGGAACAAATTCAATTTAAATATTAATAAATAATGAAAAGGATCAAATCAATATTAACTAATAGGTGGGACCCCCTGTTGGATCATGTTGTCATTGATGCCAAAAGATTGATTGATTGATGTCAAAGGAACAATGTCTTGTCATATCATACTGATGTAATATGTATTGTCCTTATGTGAATGGATTGATGTCAAGTGGAATCATAGTCATATGATGTCATGCATAGATGAATCAATGAGTTGTCATTGATAAATGATGCATAGATGAAGATGGATCGATGTGGTTTAATTGATATATGATGCATAATTGGATTAATGTAAAGATGACTCATTATTGTCTTGATAAGGAGTACAAATGGATGAACTCCAAAGTGGTCCCCTTATGGTGAAATCCCTCACGGGAAGACGCTTTGCAGTTATGTGTCTTATCATGGTTGATAGGAAGTACAAATGGATGAACTCCAAAGTGGTCTCCTTATGGTGAAATCCCTCACGGGAAGACTCTTTGCGATTGAGTTATCCTAGAAGTATGGTTAGAGAACCCATACTTAATTGTGGGATAATGAGATGAATATTAGTGAATTTTTCAATGAAACTATCCTATATGGATAGTGTTTGTCATGCCATTTCCGGTGGTATGTGGAACGTCACATAACTCCTCACGGTTTGAGAGTTATGGCCTTACGAAGTTGGAGGACCCTCATATGATGGCAAGAAGCCCCAAAAGGTCAAAGAAGTCAAAGTGCTTGCAAAGAAGAAATTATTTAAAAGCGAAGTGAAAAAAGTCAAAGAGGATTATTTAAATAATAAAGTGAAGTGACAAAGTCAAAGAGGATTAGTTAAATAATAAAGTGAAGTGACAAAGTCAAGGAGGATTATTTAAATAATAAAGAAAATGGAGAACTTTCTAATCATGGAAAGTGGTTATAATAAGGTTAACCCTAAAATGAGGAAAATGGGTTAAGTGGTCAAGTGGCTATTGGATACATGGACAAGTGGAAAATTGGGAAAAGTTGGACATAGGTGACTATGTGGACAAAGTGGCGTAGAAGATGCTTCTAAGGAAGCTACTTGGAGAGTATAAATAAGAGGCAAGGGTCTCTTGTGAAAAATATATCTTGAGCATATCTTGAAGATCTATTCTGAGAGAGAGATTGACTAGAGGATCTCATGGATGCATCAAATTTTTCTTAAGTCTGAGATCATGACGGAAAAAAATTTGGAAGATCAGAAACCCTAGTTTTTGAAGGAGCACGCGAGCAACAGTGGTCTAGAGCGCATACATACATAGGCTACAATGAGGTAGGACGTATACACATGTAGGCTAAAGGAAGGCAGAGAGCATATAGTTGAATGAAGTCATGGAGACTTGAGTGTGAGCTAATGCCAGGATCTTGAATTCTGAAGCAAGTTCCACATCTGCATTCTATGGGCTCAGATATGCTATAAAAGTTCTAGTATGGTTACATAGTTGTCTTGATGGATACTCTTGCTTATTGTGTGGTGAATACTTAAGGCATTCTTGGTATGGTTGTTGTGATATGGTTATGTTGGATGATTGATAGAGTGAGCAACACTCTTATGGTTCAGTATTGATATGATTGCCATAGTATATCAGTTGCTTATACATGATTAAGTAGCATTCATATTGTATGGTTGAGAAGCATGAGTAAGTTGTTGGAGAGCATAGATGTGTTGTGATTGGTTATGGTTTAGATTGGACAGTGAAAGACAGAAGTGGATGTGACTGAAGGTTGTAGAGAATTTGAGTTTTTCATGGAGAGGAAACCCTAATTGTTCAGAAGGAACATGCAGGCTATAGTATAGACAGGCCGTGTACATACGCGAGTTGTACTACTGGTAGGGCGTGTACATACACGTGTTGCACTACTGACAGGTCACGTACCTGTTGACAGATTGGTATCTATTGAGGATTGATTCCTCTTCTCAGTTGGTGTTGAGTTGTGTAAGTTGAGTCTTGCATTGTAGAGATGGTGATCTTGTGGAGTTGTAATTCTATTCAGTTGGTGTTGATAACCCAAGGATTGTATTCCGTAATAAAAAGAAAATTGTACATACATATTGTTTTATTTGTGTTCCTTGTGGTGATGAATTATTGATGATATATGTTGTTGATGTATGTTCACATTTAACTGGTTATAAATGACAGCAATAAGTAATGAGAAAATGGTGATTGCTAACTAAGGAGTTTTGTGAAGGATTGTTGAAAAAGATCCCTACACAGATTCATCCCCCCCCCCCC
>ML799727.1:28183-38291 GCA_009831015.1 Picea engelmannii | reverse complement strand
TGTCCAACAATTGGTTTCAGAGTGGGCTTTCACTATAAGCCTTAACAAGCTTGGAGGAGATCCATGGACACACAAATGGATGATGAAGTTCCAATCCTTGATGATGAAAATTATTATACATGGAGAATAGAAATGAAAGTGCATTTGAAGGAAATAGGAGTGGGTGTTTGGAAAGCAGTTATTAGTGGTTCAGTTCATTTGAAGAACAAGTCAAGTTTGCAGCTCAAAGGGAAGAAAAGAAGAATGATGCATTGGCTCTCAAGACCATTCTTAGTGGACTCTCAAGTTCTATCCAAGAGAGCATGGGACAATGCACTTCCGCCAAGGATCTATGGCTAAATCTAGAGGAGACATACCAAAGCAAGAAGGAAGACACTAAAGACAACTCCATCAAGAACAATGAAGGTAAAAGATATTCAAAATCCTCTATTTGCAATGATTCTAAATGTGATGATGTTGGAAAAGAGTAAGACCTTGAAGACAATTCCATCAAGATCAATGAAGGTAAAGAATCTCCAAAAACCCCCGATTGCAATATTTCAAAAAGTGATGATGTGGAATATTTCTCTACAAGTGAAGAATAAAATCTAGAAATAGTTTGTGCAAAGTTAAATGATAGTTATCCCATGGAAGAGGTAGAACAAGAACTATCAAATCTTAAAACGAAAGTTGACTGGGTTTATTTGAATACAACTATGACCATTGTTACATAGAATATAGCTATCTTTCTGAGAAAACTACTGAAGAAATTGAGCATAAGAATATTAGGACAAGAAGATTGGTGTAATTATCAACATTGTATTCATCTTAATGATACAAATATATAATACAATAATAAAACCACCTCAATTTTTCTCACATCGACACATCATCAGGAGATAAGGTCAAATGAGGAAATATAGGAATCTAGAAACACACTTAGGATAACAACTATATCCTAGCATGTAAAATATACAAAGGTAGTATACTAAGACTTAATGATTTTATATGAGAAAGAGGCTAACATTCCCCCCCTCAATCATAAGTCCAAACAACAATACCAACAAATCAGGTGCATAAGTTGGTATATCTCCATGTCTTCATGTTGAAACTCCTGAGCTGAGCTGCAATGAAGAACTGCCTGAAAAACTGCCAAATATGGATGCTGCGAAATCTGGAAAACCTCACTATGTAATCATGTGAGCCAGAATGCCAACAATTTTTTCACTGATGTGAACTCCAATATGATGAGAGTGAACAAAGAGAAGTGAATCAGTTGCAAGTCTACCACATCCCTGAAAATGCCTGACAACTCAATCAATGCCAAGCTAAAATGCAGTAGGATCCATCTGTCCTCTGTTAGGTCCAGTGACCATCTAGGTGAACCAAATGTCCACATCATTGCTCTCAAAATCAGCATCCCAATGTATGATTCAATATAGAACCATCATTCTGCCAAAATATGTCATCTACAGACTGTAGTTTCCCATCTGGCAAATTTGATGTCCATCTGGCATATTTGTTGTCAAAAATTTCAATCTGACAACCATCTTCAATTTCATCATCAATTCCCCCCTTTGTCAGCTGAAAGGAGAGACCACAAGTGGTTTCATGAACCATCATCACTGGAATTTTGAACTCTCCCCCTTAAGATGCATGAGGGTTTCAGTGTTATTCCATTTGTGTACAACTCAAAGTGGGCATGTGGAAACAACCACATGTTATCTCATCTTGTGAGGGCCATGCTCGAAAGATATGACATAAGGGGACCACTTTGGAGTTATATACACATTTCACTATCTGGTGCAAGACACGTCTTTACTCAAGATTGTATTCTTCGATAAGACTTATGTAATCATTTGACAGTTGATGACCATTGCAAAGGATCAATCCACTCATAATGAATCTTCAATCTTTCGGGTTTGTTCCTCTTAGAACATTTATTTGATGCATGATTTTTCTTTCCACAATTCTGACAAGGATGGAGATCAAAACACTGATTCTCCATGTGACCTACTCGATTACAATGTTGGCACTTAACATTCTGATCTTCAACATTTGAAGTTGAATTTTCTTGAAGGAATCCAACGCTCACAAACGAAATTGGTTTGGAGTAATTTGGAATATGAAAATTGTTTTGATTTCCATATCCTAAGCCATGTCGATTTCTATTGAAGTGTAATTCTTCCCAAGGTCTGATGATGGGCTTGGAAATATCATGTTGTACTTGATGACGTGCTTCACATTTACTTTCATTTATACTTTTTGTATCACTTTGTGCTTTGGCATCTTCTTCTTGCAATTCATCTTCATTGGAAGTTACTTCTGAAGTTGGCTTGCTTATTTGTTCCTTCACTGACTCTTGATCAAAATCATCATCATAGAGAGGGTTGTTCTGAACAAAAACTAGTTCAGAAAACTTCACTGGCTGTTGATTTTTGAAATTTATCAACTCATCATTCAATAGTTGGGATTGTTCTTGAAGAAGTATAACTTTAGCTTGCGTCACTTGCAAACAAGTTAGCATTGATTGAAGTGTTGTTTTGTTCAATATTATTGTGTTGTCTTCAGTGGTGTTTATTAGAGTGTTTAGAAACTCTAGTAATTCATGACTTCGCTCCATTTGATTATGCTTGCTTGAACTTCACGTTCGCTTGCTATTCACACTCACTTGAACTTTCCTTGCTTGAACTTGTTTCCAGGAAGTTGAGGATGTCGGTTACCACCAAAAATGCATCCAAACTTGTGATGTTTACAATGATTTGAGTTAAACTACTCAACCTTGTCAATTTCGACTCAAAAATTACAATGAATATTTGGTGTCGAGCTCAATCGAGAATGCATCCAATTACAAAGAAATTCAACTTGATTTGATTGAACACTTACAAAATAATTATAGTTGATCTTGATTACTTACAAAAAATACTATTTGCAAGTTTACAATAAATGTCGATTTCAAAATTGAGTTGATCTTCAAATTTGATGATGCTTTGAGTCCTTGATTATGAGCTTGATGTGTCCATTGTTACAATTATTTGAATTGCGCCTTTGATTAATTTTATTTTATTGCCCCCCGGATGGGGTGGTATTGAGGGCCACTTGGCAAGGTATGGGTGAAGGGGGAGGCCAGCAGAGCACGGAGCCATGTGCTCGGCTCGTGCCCCACGTAGCCACCACCCCCGGGCTTTAACAAGCATTCAAAGCTGATGGGAGGGGCATTAATCCCACCCCCCTCGACCGCCTCTATGCATAGCGCCATGTAGATTTCATACAGCAGTCTCGTTTGGTGGTGTGGCTCTGCGATTTTTATGGTATTTCAGGCAATTTTCTTCTTCCATCTTGGCTCTGCAGATCCCCTGCAGACGCCGAGCCTCGCCATGCCTCGACAATGCATGCGTCCACGGCGGGGCTCTCCATGGCACCCACGATGCCCCCGCACTTCATCCTCGCCCTCTGGTTCTTCCACTCCCGGTCTGGACAGTATGGCTGTCGTTGACACCTCCTGGTCACCGGCATGGCTTTCTCCCCGGGTCAAGAACTCATCTTCTCCTCCGGCGCAGCGCCATAGTCGACCTCGCCACAATCAAAAGACACCCTCGCCCACTCTGCCGCGTGAACACTCTGCCATTCTCCAAGATTTAGTTTTCGAGCTCCGTGAGGGGGTGAATGATCTCCAGTTCCGGGTCCAATAGATGGAGGGATGCCTCTCAGTCCTTCTCCAGCTTCTAGCCACTCCCCCTCCAGCCACTCCTGAGAATTCGCGCGATGCTTCTGAGAACTCCAGTGGTCATGCGAGCAGTCTTCAACACGCTACCACAGAGGAAAGTATACCATCCGCAGGGAAGGAAGGCACTCCAGAGGACATACATGCTCTCGCGTGGAAGGCAACTCTGGCCAGCAATGAAGGAGGAGACGACACTGCAGTTTCGGCAGCGGCAGTAGAGGCGAAGGACAGCAGCATCCAAGTGCCCGAAGACAAAAGCCACAGCGCCACGGACATGCAATGGACTGCCGGCGGGACACCTGTCATTGAGGAACCCTGGCCTGGCATCTTGCCCGAGTATGTTCCAGATTATACTATCCTTGTTCCTTACTTTGGTTCTAGTGGCTCTCATGGTAGTTAAAAACTCTAGCTTTCCACAGAACTGTTAGAAAATTTTTGTTACTAGCTACATACGGTTGGCTGAACTGGTTTCTCCTCACGGAGCAGTTCAGTAATTACAACCGAATAACTCTGTTAATGTACTCTGGATACTGGTTCTGAGAAGGACTTTTATATTTAATACAAACTCTTACTTATAAAAAAAAAAAAATTTATTTTATTGCTTTGACTGATATGATTTGATTGCTTGTAAATGCTCAATCATATGTGCTTGATTGTGCTTTAATTATCTGAGCTTGCATTTCATTGACTTGTTGTGTACTCCATGTGTAATGCATTACAATTGTGTTTATGTCAAAACTTGACATTAAACATCCAAACATTCAAGAAAAATAGCCACCAACCATACTACACAATGCGCCGCAAAAAGAAGATGAACTGTCGGGGCTTGGCCTTGACCCTCATATAGTCACTTGGAAAAATAAATTGATTGAGCTTTGCACTTGGCTCTAATCAACTCTTAATAAATGGATTACAATTCTGCTTTTGTAAAGCTTTCAAAATTTGACACTTATGCTCCATTATTTCTTCGTAACCACGAAAGAAATAAAAAATACAATGTTTCTTTCTCTTGCATTCAGTGCTTGTCCCCCTCAAAGTAAAAGTTACTTTGATTTTACAAAATGCCCAGTTTACAACATAGTTCAAAAATGCCCCTCCTTAAAATATTCTACCATATACTTCAATATGCCCCCCTTAAGTAAATACCTTAAAGACATTTAAAAAAATAAGCTCTCCCCTTCAAACTACAAAAGGAAACTTATTTCTCCTTTACAAATGTCATACCAAAAAGACAAAAATTTTCTTCTTATGGCTCCCAATAAAACTATTACAATATTTTATAATTTAAAAACCCATATCGTAGGCAATATCATGGGCAACCTGGAGATTCATGAGTTCGTTTATGCATGAGATGTTGAATGTCGGGTTCATCAACACGTGGAAATATAGAACGTGTGTTGACAAAGGTGGATTGTGGAAGATCTCGAAACGTGTGTTGGATCATGTACATGACATATTTTAATGAATGTGTGCTAAATTAGGGTTGTGTATCATGTAGATTTCACCATTTTTCTCATTGGACAAGTCTTCAACCAATGTATCAACCTTCATCTGCCAATAAATTGTGGCTTCCTCACGCATCACAGATTTGAGTGATCAACCCGCTTGGATTCAAGCAATCTGAGCTCCACACTTTGGCTATTTTTCCAAATCCTGCATGGAGGATCCACTCTACAATGCATCTTCTAAGTGAGGGTTATGTATGGTGCGCAAAGGTGAAAGTGGAGGCAGCATCTAGTCTAGGATTTGATAGTCCATCTCTTGACATTCGATCTGGACGTTGGGGAAAATTTTATGTCCATGTTGTTGTTCTTCAGAGACGGTGATGGGATAGAAATATCTAAGAAGGTTGTGATCTGCACTTTGTTGTACGGGAAGTCATGCATAGAGTCACCAAATAACCGCGCTCAAACAAAACCACACAGATATGAAGATCCTAGTGTTGCATTTGAATATCAATCTAACGCATCCAACATTTCAAGTCAAGCGATCATGATCTACATTTGAGAAATTCAAATGGATGATCTTCTCTTCACTACCAATCTGCATCCACTATGCTTTTTGTTGCCACAATTGTAATCCACTATTTGATCTTTGCTTTCTCTACAAACTCACACCAGTGGATCTGCTTCCATCATAAGAAAAACAGGGTGATCTTACAACATCAATAATGCCTTCATTTCCCCAGTTCACAACCTAGTTGATTATATGTGCATGAACGTTGTGGGGAATTGATAGTGCGATGTGAAACTGATTATAAGAGCTCATTGGTAGAAATTGCAGGCTTTGGGTCAAATATGTTATTCTCAATTATACAGTGAGGAATTTTTGAAGCAATTAAAACCTAAAACTTTTAGAACTCTGTGTTTCTTTGGATACTAGATCCAACAACTGGATAGAAAGGGGAGAAATCATATTGAATAGTTCCATGTCTGTGATGGCAATGTGCACTAGTCAACAAATCAAATTCACATGTAGAGGGATCTCTTGAATCAGATCTATTAGTATTCAAAGTTTAATAATCGCTTGCATGGGAAGGATGGGATATAGTTGAAACTTGAAATCAAGGTTTGAATCCATAGAAAAAGATGAGATCTGAGATCTGGAATGGGAAGACGAAAATTGGCCTTAACAATGAACAGGAAATAACTCTTCAAATCAATTTAACATCATGTAAAATCAAGACTACACATACACAGTATATGCAGCATACAAGAATTGTCCATAGATGACAATCTACGGATCTAGTGAGCAATGTTATAATATCCCCATGGCTATATTGAACTCATCTCAAACATAAATTTTTAGAATTACCTTAAATTTTCTTGCAACTCCTTGCCACATATGCCTCTCACAAACTCAAATTTACATTGGTAGTGCGAGGATAACATTGTCGTGGCTCTTTAGCTTGATTGAGAAGTGAAATTTGCGCATCTCAAAGATTGTGAATCTGGATTTTGTTGTTGTGAGCAACGTCTACCATTGAGCCTGAATTCTTCACCATCCCTGGAAAAGCTATCATGGTGACATCAGGACCTTAAGACCAAAGGTTCTCTGATACCAATTGAAGAAATTGAGAATAAGAATATTAGGACAAGAAGATTGGCGGAAAAGGCCTCAAGCTATAATTATCAACATTGTATTCATCTTAATGATACAAATATATAATACAATAATGAAACCACCTCAATTTTTCTCGCATTGACACCTCATCAGGAAATAAGGTCAAATGAGGAAATATAGGAATCTAGAAACACACTTAGGATAACAACTATATCCTAGCATGTAAAATATACAAAGGTGGTATACTAAGACTTAATGATTGTATATGAGAAAGAGGCTAACAACTAAAAGGTTTCTTAAAAAGAATCAAAGGCATATCTTGAAGTTAAAGGAAATGATCAAGGAACAAGAAGAAAGTAAAAAGACTCAATTTGAAGAAAAAGAAGAAGAGATCAAAAGACTAACGAATGAAATAGAAGAGAATAGGAAGCTAGATGATGAGATTAGCAAAAGTCTTGAAGTTTGTGTTCATCTCAAGACCCAAATTGAAGAAGCCAAAAGGGTAGAGGAATTACTAAAGAATCAAGTAAATGAAAAGGAAGAGTCATGTCATAAGTGGGAAGCTGAAGTTGTTGATATTAGAAATAAAGTAGAGAAGTCAAACAAATTCTGGAATAGCTCAACAATATTGAATGAGATCTTGGATAGTCAAAGATCACCAAATGATAAATCAGGTCTTGGATACAAGAAATAAGCTACACATGTTGAAGCAAGCACCTCAAAGAAGCATGAGGTAAGTCCCTCACTCTCAAAGGATGGAAATAATGTTGCAAGTTAACCATCTACACAAGGCAAGGAAATTTTCAAAAGAACAAAGCAAGGAAGACATCAAGAAGCCATATTTACACCTCAAAGAAGAGAGACACCTTCAATATGGACACCAAAGCAAAGGTATGAAAATGTTTTTCATGGTCAATGTTACCCATGTAATGAGCACAGTCACAAAGCTTCAGAATGTAGATATTATGCAAGGAAAGATAGTGAAAGATTTCATGACACCCTAAGGTGTTGGAGATGTAATCAAGTAGGACATATTGTTTCTCATTGTCACACCATGAGATGCTACAGCTGTAGTGGATTTGTCCACAAATCACAGGATTGATGGAACACAAGAATAAAGTCCATGATGAGGAATTCATATAGCATGAATAGAAGAAGGCATAAAGTTAGGAAGAAAGACATTTTTGAAAAAATGGAAGCTCAAAGCTCAAGTTATGAGAAGCAGGGACACCTTCAGAAGTGGGTAAAGAAGACTGAACAACCAAAGAAAAATTGTAGCCTTAAGAGAATCTCAAGTTTGACATCTTCAGAAGAATATGTGGGTTACAATGGTAACAGTCACATACATACGCAAGTTGACCTATGAATAGGTCGCGTACATACACGAGCTGTCTGTGCAGTAGGCCGCATATCTGTGATAAAAGCCTTGGGAAAAAGGCTATGCATATGAGTTGCAGCTTGATGTGATGGTATAACTTGTGTTGCAGGATCTGACATGGTTTGTTGCAAGGTCTGACATGGTTTGTTGTAGGTTTCATGATTACATGTTGGCATACATAATTGATGTGTGTATGGTGGTGACATATGGTTGAGTGTTGAAAGACTATCTTGGATGCATGGTACTACCCCTATAGTGTGGATTGAGACATTTTTCTATTGAAGAACAATGTTGGTTGTGAAAGTGAAGTTATGGCACTTTGGTTATGAGATACATCATGATGATGCTAGCTAGAGATGTTATTGATCTATTGAGGCACACTTCTAGTACATGTATTATTGGATACTTAGTATTTTCTGTAGTGAATGGAGGTTGAGGCTGATTTGTTGGGATACATGGCTAGTACATATTTAAGTTTCATTGATATATCTTATGATGTATTTTTGGAAGCATACTTGTTGGATATCTTGGTGCATGCATTTGGCATATGGATAGGGTACATATTGGGACATGTAGTTGATGAGTTGATGAAGTGGTCATGTTGTACACCATTGATGAGTCATGTCTTGATCTATAGTTGATGCATGGTTGATTGTTAGAGGCACCTACTAGCAGTATGATTGGCACATAGCTTATGGTTGATATAGCATACATGTATGGGAACACATCTTGATTGTCGTTCATCTTGTTGTTGTATTGGTGCATGGTTGATGCACTTGCTTGGTACAGGTGGTGATACATGTTTAGTGCATGTTGATACACTCATAGATGGTATATGTTTGTGGATGACAATGCTTGGCTAACGTACACCATTGGTATTACTTGTTTAGCATATACTTTGTCACATGATGACATAGCTGAGACACTTGGACACTTGGTTCATGATAGAAGCATGTCATGGGTGATATGACACATGTTTGAGGCACATGGTTGGCATGTTTGTAGAAGCATATGGTTGATACACTCCATTAATGATATATTTTGGCATATTCTATGGTATTGATGTACATGGGTGTTGTGTTGGCACACAATATGGCATAGGATGTACTTGGTTGAAGTTTTGTTCATGATTCTCTATTTTATTGTTGACTTCATGATGTATGGCATGGCACGAATTTGATGCATGAACATGTCCAAGGATCGTCATAGAAAGAGCGGTCGATCTATGTTCTGATTGAGCAGTAGCATTTGCAGAAAAAGCATATTGTAGTGAGAGCATATTGTTCATATTGCATAGAAGATAGGGGGAGACATACCCATAGGGGGAGTCATTCTTCTTCCCATGATTCCAGGAAGATATATTTTATCAGATGCAAAGATAAATACTTAAAAAAAGGAGCCCTATACTTGGAGAAAGAGCACAGAGGCATAGTTCCAGGGGAAGAGATGGTCACAGGGGGAGCATGAGCGATATGTCTTCAGCATTACATCTGAGTGATATCCCTTGTTCAAAAGGGGAGAGATTATTCAGAGGAAGATCAAGGCATCCAGGCAAGGGGATTTCAGGCAGGGGAGAAGCCCCGAGGAGAGAACTACCCTTTGCCATTGACGTAAAAGGGGGAGAGATAGTCACATTGATGTGATTGAGATGACTATTGATGTAGAGAAATGCCTTGTCTACATGTCGCCATCAATGATTGGTGTTGACATCAATGTTGGTATTTCCATCAATGCAAAAGGGGGATATTGTTGTATCATGTTGTCATTGATTCCAAAGGATTGATTGATTGATGTCAAAGGATTGATGTCAAAGGAACAATGTATTGTCATAGCATACTGATGTAATATGTATTGTCCTGATCTGAATGGATTGATTTCAAGTGGAATCATAGTCATATGATGTCATGCATAGATGGATCAATGAGTTTTCATTGATATATGATGCATAGATGAAGATGGATCGA
>ML799727.1:0-13991 GCA_009831015.1 Picea engelmannii | reverse complement strand
AGGGGAAAACCAGTTAGAGAGGGATTTGTATTATTTATGAGCTTCTGAGAAATTCTTTTACAGCATATTCATCTTCAGATATTTACACAAACTTATTTGGACATTCCTGTAGCTTTGCTCCTCAATTTCTGAACCAGAAATTCGTACAACTGTACGGCAATTAATGTTGTACGGACTGTCACGAAATTCGTGCCAAAACTGCTAAGATTGTATGGACTGTATGGAAATACACTCAAAAATATATTACAGCAGTTACCTCAATTTCTGTGCCAACAAATGTTATTCGGCAGCCTTGGAATGCATGCCAATACTCCCAGAAATTGCAGCTGTTGTCCTCCTCAATTTATGTGCACATTACATGTTGTATGACCTCCACAAATCCGTACGGTACGGCCTGTTCTTCCTTGCTGTCTGAAATCCGTACTTCTCTTTGCTTTGGGATGTGTTCTCTCCTTCAGCAAATGCTGCCTCTTTTCTCAGCTCGACCTCTCTCTTGCTCTCTCTTGTTCTCTCAACAAGAATGCTGCAACTTTCTTGTTCTTGGCATCTCATCGAGAACCTCTTGGCATCTCACCAAGAATCTCTTGCTCTCTCAACAAGACTGTTGTTGCATCTTCAACTTCCTCTTGCTCTTGGAATCTCACCAAGAGCCTCTTGGCATCTCACCAAGATTTCTCCAACTTCTTCTTACCCAAGAATGGGTGCGCCCACTTGCCTTAATCAACCTCATGAGGGAAGGTGAGGAGTTTTCTAATCTAATGGTTGAGATTAGATCAGATGGGTGGCTGAGATTTGGTGTCTCTTCACTCACCCTCACTTTAATCATAAAGTTATCTTTTAATTTGCATCTCACAAATTAATTTGACTAAGACTCATATTCGGCAATTTCTCCCCCCTTAGGCGCCTAGGGAAGAGAAACACTTGCCTTGGTACATTATTTTAATTAAAAATTTAACAAAGATGAAGTCAGAGGGATGAATTTCCATATGGGCAATGAAGGAACAAACTCCAATGGACATGGAGATGAAAGGAATGAAAACATGAATATGGTAGAGACCATTAAAAAATTGTAGAAGGATGTCCAAAGCCATAAAGTTGATAATGAAAGGCTTATGAAATCGAAGGAGCTGCAGGATGACTTCAACATGAAGTTATTGCAGAGCTTGAACATAATAGTAAAGAAATTGGATAAGGAGAGTGGCTCAAGCAAATCAGGAAGTCACAGGCCTTCTGGTGAGAAAAGAAAAGTAAGAAGTGTTAGCAGACATCACCATCACTCCCCAAGGAATTCCAATAAGAGAACAGGCAGCAGCTCAAGTCCATCCCATGTCATAAAGCATAAGAGGTCTGGGGTGGATGAGCTACGGGGAGAAATGAACAAAATCAAACCTCCTACATTTGATGGTGAGCACAAGAAGGATGAAGATGCAGAAACATGGTTGCTAGGCATGATAAAGTATTTTCAATTGCATAATTATTCTTCTCATGCAGAAGGTAGAATTATTATCTATCAACTCAAGAGAAAGGTATCCATGTGGTGGGATCAGCTTGTGCAGGTGCAACACATTAAAGAGAAAAGTGTTATTTGGAGGGAATTTAAGAAGTATTTTGAGAAGAAATACTTGAATAAGAGATACTATGACAAGAAAATGAAAGAGTTATTTGAATTCAAGCTTGGAAGTATGATAATAGATGAATATGAGAGAAGGTTTCTAGAACTGTTGAAGTATTTATCTTTCATCAAGGATGAGACGGTGAAGATTCAGAGGTATTTGAGTGGTTTTCCATCCTTCATCAGTGACAAAATACAGTATGATGATCCAAATACATTGGAGGAGACCATAAGGCGAGCTAAATGCCTATATGATCAACAAAAAGCAAGGCCAACTTTCCAAAAATCTTGGGAAGACAAAAAGAAATTCAAGATGGATCAAAGGAAGAAGGGATCTAAGCCACCCTTCTTCAGAAATAATCCACAGGGACAACAAAATCTTAGAAAACGCAGAACGATAGAGGCAGGAGGCCAAAGGCCAAGGCAGCCATTTATTCAATGTTGGGGTTGTAAAGGAGATCACATGTTCAGAGATTGTCCTCACAGAGGTGAAAAAGGGAGAATTGTCCACAATGTAAAACAAGCTGAAACAGTGGAGGACATGGGTAGAAATGTGCCAAGGATCTATGTAGCCCTGGACAACAAGCAAACAAAGTATCAGTCACATATGATTGAAGTGGAAGGTATGATCAACAACCAAACCTTTGTTATTTTAATTGATTCAGGAGCTAGTCATAGTTATATAGATCCTAAGATGGTGGAAAGTTTGCATTTGCCAAGAAGAAAGCATGGGAAATCTTTGTTGGTGAAGCCGGCTATAGGAGCCAAAAGAAAAGTTAGTGAGATGGTTAAGTCATGTCTTATGGACATGAATGGGTTGAACACCAGGGCAGATTTGAACATCTTGCCTTTAGGTTCCTATGACTATCTAATTGGGATGGATTGGTTGGACCAACATCATGCTCTCCTATATTGTCATAACAAAACATTTACTTACTTGGATGAGGAAGGGAAACTAAGGAAAGTGCAAAGAATTCCCAGGGCAGTAACCATCAGAGAAATTTCAGCATTGCAGCTGAAGAAATGTTACAGGAAAGGATGTCAAATATTTGCAGCTCATATGGAGGAAACACCTAAAGATAAGGTGCCAAGTTTGGAAGATCACACAGTCCTGGAAGATTTTGAAGATGTGTTCAAGGAGGCACCAGGAATACCCCCAAAGAGAGATATTGATTTCTCTATAAATTTAATGCCTAGAGTAGCTCCAGTGTCAAAGACTCCTTACAGAATGAGTACACCAAAGTTGAATGAATTGCAAATGCAACTTGAAGAGCTTATGAAGAAGGGGTATATACACCCAAGTGTGTCACCTTGGGGTGCCCCAGTCTTGTTCGTGAAAAAGAAAGATGGGATTGTGCATTGATTTCAGATAATTGAATAAAGTGAGTGTAAAGAACAACTATCCTCTGCCAAGGATTGATGATCTTTTTGATCAATTGAAGGATGCAAAGATCTTTTCAAAGATAGATCTCAGGTCAAGATACCATCAGGTAAGAATTAAAGAGGAAGATATCAGCAAGACCGCCTTCAGGACAAGGTATGGTCATTATGAGTTCACAATGGTGCCATTTGGGTTGTCAAATGCACCAGCTGTTTTCATGTGCTTAATGAATGGTGTTTTCCGAGAATATTTAGACAAGTTTGTCATTGTCTTTTTGGATGACATTCTTATATATTCCAAGTCAGAGGAAGAACATGAGCATCATTTGAGGATGGTGTTGCAAGTATTAAGAAAGCATCAGTTGTATGCCAAATTGAGCAAGTGCTCATTTTATCATAAACAAATTCATTATTTGGGGCATATCATTTCAAAGGATGGGATAGCAGTAGATCCTGAGAAGATAGAAGCCATTAGAGAATGGTTAGCGCCAAAGAATGTGACAGAGGTCAAATCATTCATGGGCCTTCTAGGTTACTATAGGAGATTTATTGAAGGATTTTCAAAGATTGCACACCCAATCACTTCCTTGCAAAGAAAGGGTGTGAAGTTTCAGTGGACATTGGATTGTGAAAAGAGTTTCCAACACTTGAAATAGTTATTAACAAGTGCTCCAATACTAAGGATTGCAGACCCAAATGAAGACTTCGTTGTATGCACAGATGCATGTAAATAAGGACTTGGTGGAGTCCTCACTCAAAATGGGTTTGTCATATGTTATGAATCAAGGAAGTTGAAGGAGCATGAAAGAAACTATGCCACTCATGATTTGGAGTTGGCATCCATAGTGCATGCCTTGAGGAAATGAAGACACTACCTCATGGGGAAAAGGTTTGAGTTGAGAACAGACCATAATGGTCTGAAATATTTATTTGATCAGCCAACTCTAAATGCTAGGCAAACCAGATGGTTAGAATTTCTAAGTGAATATGACTTTGATATAAAGCATATCAAAGGGAAAGAGAACAAAGTGGCTGATGCACTCAGCAGGAGAGTGCATGAAATGCATGCTACAGCCATTAGTATGTACCAATCATATTTGAAAGACGGAATTACAGAGGCTGCCAAATTAGATTTGCATTACAAGGAATTAGTGACAAAATTACAGCAAGGTATTTTGCAGCAGTAAATTGAGGAATACAAGCTAAATAATGATGAAATTCTCATGTACAGGGGCAGAGTTTATGTACCAAATTCTCAGGAATTGAAAAATATGATATTGTGAGAAATGCATAATGTACCTTATGTTGGGCACCTAGGATATCAGAAAACTATTGCAGCTGTCAAGAGCCAATATTATTGGACAGACATGAAGAAAGAAGTCACAGATTTTATTGCCAGATGTTTGGAATGTCAAAAGGTAAAGGCTAAGCATAGACACCCAGCTGGTTTGCTACAGCCATTACCCATTCCTGAGTGGAAATGGGAAGTTGTAACGATGGATTTCATCACCAAACTGCCCAGAACGAACAAGCAACATGATTATATCATGGTAGTGGTGGATAAGCTTACTAAGGTTGCCCATTTTATTCTAGTTAAGCTCACTGACAAGGCAGCCAACATTGATGATGTTTATATGAAGGAAAATGTCAGATTACATGGCATACCCAAGACAATTGTGTTTGACAGAGATCCAAAATTTACCTCAAAATTTTGGAAAGGGTTATTTAATGGATTTGGAACAAATTTGAACACAACTTATCATCCAGAATCAGATGGCCAAACAGAGAGGGTGAATCAGGTGATTGAGGATATGTTGAGGATGTATGTGATGGATAAACCATCAAAATGGGAAGACTACCTACACTTGGTAGAGTTTGCTTACAACAATGGGTACCAAGCATCTCTAAAGATGAGCCCATTTGAGGCACTTTATGGTATAAAGTGCAACACTCCAATAAGATGGGATAACCCAACAAATAGAGTAGTGGTTGGACCAGATTTGCTCAGGGAAATGGAAGAGCAAATGATAAAAATAAAATAAAATTTAAAGGTCGCCCAAGACAAGCAAAAAATCTATGTTGATAAGGGCAGAACTCACAGGTAATTTAAAGTGGGTGACCATGTATTTTTGAAAGTAAAAGCCAACAGAAGTTCCCTGAAGTTGGGAAACTATTCAAGGTTGGCAACTCGCTATTGTGGGCCATTTGAAATCCTAGAAAGGATTGGTCCAGTAGCTTATATGATTGCATTTCCTGCATCTATGTCTGTTCATAATGTATTCCATGTGTCATTACTAAATAAATATATACCTGATGCTAATCATGTTATTGATTGGAATGTGATTCAGGTGGAGCAAGAAGGCGCTTTTCAAGTGCATCTGGTGCGCATTTTGGACTAGAAAATCAGTCAGCGCCGAAACCTAGCCATAGGGCTTGTAAAGGTCCAATGGACCTGGTACAATCCTAAGGATGCTACTTGGGAGCATGAGGATGCAATGCGGGCAGAATACCCGCATCTTTTTTAGGATTTTTGAAATTTTGTTGTATATGGGTACATGATGCACTGAGGACAGTGCATAAATAAGGGGAGGGGATTGTAATATCCCTAGGCCGAACCCAATTGTAATGTAAATGAAAATGTACTTAAGCTGGTGAGCTATTTTGATATCATTTGTGTATGCACATTTCATGGCATAGTGCATGCATGTACTACGCAGTAAAATGAGGAAGTGTGCACATTCCTGGATACCACGCGCAGCAACTTGAGTGCGTGTGATTGTGAGGCCAGCGAGCCTTTATGTATATGCTATGTTTTATAGGTTGGTTAGCCAGTGGTTATAAGCTATGATGCTTATGTTTTGATTAGGCCAAAGATCCTAGATGTTAAAGGCCAGTGCGCTTGTTTTTGTACATGTCTCATATTTAATATAAATACATCATTGCACGCAGACCGACCACAATAAAAGAGATGGGGGACTAAACTCCACTAGTTAGGCAAAGGGAGGGCCAAAAGTTAAGGAAAAGGGCTAAGCTAGGGAGCTTAAGCCAAAAAGGAATATTATATTAATATTTCTTAAATCATAATGTATGGATAATTATTTTATCCTAAGTTCTAAAGTTAGGGACAAATGGGTCAAAGTAGCTTCCAACATGACAAGTGTCAAGTTGGGGATATGCATACATATTGTTGGGACTTAGTTCATTTTCACAAACTCTTCCATTTTTCAACCAGCATTCAGCCATGACTCCATGACCATTTTTCACTCACGCAGTCAGTTATCTTTCAAAAATTCATTTCACTGTACCAGAACCGTATCCATAGCCATATACGTTTGTGTAGATGGTTAGCTTGGGAGATGGATTGAAGAAGCGGGTTGTCAGGCCCGTGGGATATTGAAGTGGCGGGTTTTTAGGCCCGTGAGCAATTCTCTGAGTGGGAGAATTGCTAGGAATTGATTTCCTGAAGGTGTTAAACTACAACTACAGTGCTCTGAGACTTCTTGTCCAGCCTATTACTGAAGCCCAGAAAGGAAGTGGGGCAGCCGAAGGACTAATGAGCAGAGAAGGGGCACACTTCCTGGGTGGGACAGGCATGTGGGGAATGAGGGACTGTAGGTTGTCTGTTGAGTGAGCACCTGAGACGGAGTCTTTCCTGTTGTCTATGAGCCTTTAGCCTGGTTAGGAATCCCTTTACCCAGGTGGAGTTTAGTCCCAACTCAGGGGTGACTCATTGTTGAGAGTGATGAACAGTGTAGTCTAAGGTTGGGAGGTTCGTGGACATCTTGTACGCAGTTGGTGACATTCTTACCAAGATAAGTACCAATTGTGTGATAAATTTACATGCTACAGTGTTATTTACGTGCTTATTTTATGGGTTTATCATATGTGTGATTATAATTGTCTGTATGTTTATGGGTATTTCCCCTGTATATGTTGCAAGTTTGTGTTTACTATTATTTCAATATGAAATCGTATATTTACAGAATGTAATTGTTTGTTTACATTTTATATGCAAAGCTTCCACAAGAGTGTTGTGTGTGTATGTTTTAATTGCATGCAGTTTGAAGAGAAACTTTTATGTGGCATAGCTCAATTGAATATTGGGTATGTTACAGTATGTTCCGCAGTGAGAGAACGAAAGTGTTCCCTCGTGTAGTGTGGCCCGGCCATGGGTGGTCGGGGATGTTACACACGACAAAGTAAATGGATTTAAAACTCCATAAACAAAGAACAAAAACTTTAAGAAACAGAAAAATACTAAGTAAAAACCAAAAGAAAAACAAGAAACATAAAATAACAAAACAACAAAAACACAAGATTCATTTATTTATATACATTTTTTTTTCTCATATATATGTACAAATGAAGAGGGATAAAACAACCTAGGCTCAAGTGAGATGACACTTGGCATAGAGGAATGCATCATTTGTTTTACATGCGGGACTCATGACTTGGAAGTCTTTGCGGAAGGAAAGCTTACCGACATGCCAACCAACAGATCCATATGGTGAGAGAAAAAGACCTACCAAGATCCAAAAGGAATTATCACCATCCTCCAAAACGTGTCAACCAACAAGACGATTTTTTCATCTTACATTGAAATCATCAATAGGATCAAGAACTTCCTACTTAAGGTTCAAGGTTTTAATATCAAATATATGATCAATGCACTCATCAAACATATTAATGTCATCTTTTGGAATCTTCCTATCAGAAATAGGGTCATCATAATGCAAAGAAGATTCATATAAAGGATTCAAAAATATAGGAATGCCCTTGAACTCATCATCATTATTAAAAGAAAGAGTGCACATAAGAGGGGTATGCATACTAATGTTGCACTCCTTGACTTCTTCTAATTGAAACAATGGATTTGAGAAGGCATTATTCAATACAAGATCTTGATCAACCTCATGAAGATCTTCAAAAGAAGAATAATCTTGTATATCAATATAGTCAAAAGAGTCCTTATCAATTAGATTTGACCATCCATCATCATAAACTACTTTATCATAGAGTGGATCACAAAGGTCAACATAAAGTTCCTTTGCATAATCGACTTCTTCATTGTATGAATATGAATGAAATATTTGGGATGAACCATGATATTGAGGTTGGATTCGTCTATTAGTTTCAAGAAAAGTGGCATTTAGAATATGAGGGATGGTTTGATTGGTCAAATCATCTTCTAAACAAAGGATCGGGGTTTGAGGGTTATGATTATTATCAAGGCATGAATGTCAACTTGGATTTCTTTATTGATGCATTCATTTATCCAAGCAATACTTTTGGGGTGGCAGGGATTAGCAAAAAGATCCTCAACAATTTCATCGAAATAAAAATCACATGAAGATACATCATCCTCTAAATCCTCTTTCTCACTTTCTTCAGAATGATCATGAGGAAGAATGATATGGGGGGGAATTCCCTGTAAGTTAGGAACGTTTTCTTCATGGGATTTTTCCTCTAAGAGTGTTTTATCGGATAAAAAATGATCTTGCTCAACACGAATTTTGAAAAGAGTATCATTAAATGGAAAGTCATCGAATTAGATTTCATGATGAGCATATTCATAAGAGCAAGACTCATTACAAACCCCTAATTGTTTTGATAAAATATCGTGAGATGCAAAATTATCTTCTTGACCATTCAAGAAGAGGTAAGGGTTTGCATAGTAAGCCTGCTTGGATTCTATGAAAAATGTGCAAGTCGATTGCGCATGAGAACCACTGCAAAAATCACATTGAGGAGGGGTAGGTGGAGAAGGAAAGTCATAAATGAATTTTATAAAAATCATCTTTCCCACCAAATTAGGGTTAGGACTTATGAGCCTATACCAATCCCCTGCTTGGCCACAAAGAGTAAGAGGGAAAATTTTAGAAGCAATATAAACATCTTGTACCCCAAAAAAATTTGACAAAATTGAATGAACTTGTTGACATGATCGCAAGAAGACTCCCACAGGTAACCTTCAAAAAGAAGACATCCAATCATGGACAAATTGGTGATCAAATCAAAATCTGGCTTATGCATGATCAAGTTAGGTGAGAAAATGCACTGTTGTTTGAAAGAAAGGTGAAAATTAAATAAAAACTAGAGAAAAACCATTGAACGGTCGTCCCCAGTATGGTCGCCAAAAATATGTTGATGAAAATGAATGGTCAATCCTAATACCAACATTTTCGAATTATGCCTCGCTAGAGAAAAATAGTCGGGATTATCACCTCGTTTTTATATCCCTTTTTACAAAAAATTCAATCAATCCTCAAAAAATATGTCCTTGAGATTAGTGTTATCTTTTATAATTGTAATATGTCAAAGAAAAAGAAAAATTTATAACAAAAAATATTTTTTTTATTTTTAGAACAACTTTAGAAATATAAATCTGATATAAGATTACACAATAACTCAAATGAGACTTCAAAACCATACAAAGATTTGATTTATTCAAATATGAAATACAACCAACAACACTCTTCATACCCAAAAGGTAAGCACCAAAATGAGACTTAGTAGTCAAAGGTGGTATTTTACATCACAGAGAGACTACTGGTGTCTTTAAATAAAACCAAGACTGAAACAAAGCTTAAATAACAAGACACAAATGTCATTTCCTTGACTCCGCACAAAATTATTAATCAGTACTGAAAAATTAATCCAACAATCTAATAAGAATCCACAAACTATCAGAAACAGATGATCGACTTGTGAAGTATATCAACAAATCAATACTTCTTGGTCCTCCTTATTGCCACCTTCAGTAGAATCCTGCTATCAACAAGAATTTCTTAGAACTTATGTATCTCATAAATGAATGAAATGGTAAAGTAATCACACTTAAGAAGCAAGAGCAGACCTTATCAGAGTTGTTCTCTCTATCACTCTCTTCTTTGCTTGTTCCTTGAAATCTTCTTTTATTTCTCCAAAAGGTAGTTTGAGTAGTTAAACTACTTTTTAGTTAAGTTATTAACTAATTAAAGTTAAGTAGGAACAACTTTAGTTTAAATATTAATAAATAATGATAAGGATCAAATCAATATTAACTAATAGGTGGGACCCCCTAATGACTTTATTTAATTTTTTCAACATATCCCCCTTATTCATCCTTGAAAATAAATACAAGTTAATGTCATCAAACATTCATTTATCCATTAGCATAGCACATATCCCAATCATCTCATAACATACTTGTAATCATCCTTGTAACTCCTGAATGTCCAAATATATTTATATCAAAATTGAATATATTAGATTGTTGTTCAAGTCAAAAGTTGTCATAAATATGTCAAAATAACCATCTACCTGCCCATAAAATATTGTTGTAGAAATATCCAAAAATGAAAAGTAGTCAACTTGTCCAAGATATATTGTTGTCCCAAAAAATAACCATATGTGTCTCTACAATAAGATAACACTTTTAAAAATCAAAAATCATAATTTTTATGAGAACCAATTTGTCTTTGTCCACTTCCCTGCGACTTTGTTATTTTTATGACCTATAAATTCTCATCAATAGGTGATTTACCGCTTGGTGTTGAATAAACTCATCTATAAGTGCAAGGCAAAGTTAGAGAATGCACACAATAGCCAATAAACATCAAATACCATTTGCATAAACATAATTTGGAGATAGCTCTAACTGACAACAAACAATCATGCAAACAACTAAAGGCATATAAGGAGGGATAACCAATTGTTATTCTTGTCTTAAACCATTTCGTCGTCCTATATGAGTAATTATTATTTAAGAACATGAGAGTTCTAATTTAATTTAGGAACATGTCAAGATTTGTAATGTATGAAAAATGGAAATATGGAAAGGAAAAATAAGGATACATGTTCAAAACAATATTACATCCATCATTGACCATTTTGCAAATCTAATATTAATTCACAATCCACCATTTCATAATGCTCTGTCAACTCTGAATCATCAGTACTAGCCTTTCATTGTCAAATGACATTCTATATATATCAGGGGGAAAAAGATATGTATAAAATGAAAATGAAATTGGGAGTTGGGAATAGTTTATGAAAAATGAGAGCATGAAGGCATGGGCCCTGAACAATCTAGGAAAGTCTATTTACCATAATTTCGTCAAACATATCTCTTAGAACTCCGCTCTTTCATCATAGGATATATTTCTATTGTCCATTATTAACTGGTAGAGAAACCTTTAATTTCAGATAATAGAGGGGAGAAATAATGACATTTTGAAATGATATATGGAAACAAGATTAAGGAAAAAATTCTGAAAAGTATTAACATGAAGGGTTTGGTCTTGTATATATGAAATAAAATATTTTAGTTTCCAAATAACCAATTACCATACACCACATTCATGCTCAACAATCAATAGAGTCAATATATGTAACCCATAACAAAATACTTTCCAATACTTAATTACTTCAAATCAATTGTGTCAAGTATGGCACTATTCAAATAATTTCCTCTCATCAAGATGTACAGACTGCAATCCACAAAAATAATCGATGAACCAACTTATATCACCATGATATGTGTATCTTCAAGAAGCAAAGGCTCAAAGTTGGGCTTGGTATTGTAATCCTAAAATCGAACTCAAGTATATGTCCATAATTTTCCGAGATTAAACTTCAACCAGAAGTCAAGAAAACTGTAGCATATTTATTCCAATGCACGAGTTTGAGTAATAATTTATTTTCTTGCTTAAAACTACATAATTTTCTGAACAAGAAATCGAACTACAGACCCAAGAAGTATTAAAATTTCCAACAATCTGAGGCCACAAAAAAATTGCAATATTATCCTCAATTCCTCTAACAACCCATAAAAAGATCCTCCATAATTGTAGACTAAGTGCAACGCTTAATCAAGCTCTGTGAGTAACAAGAAATTTTCCTTAAAAAAATAAAATTGGTCATCCTTTAACATGCATAGGACAGTAAAACCCTAGGGTTTAACAAACATTCCAACCAAACCTTTAGGCTCTTGAGATGAACTCGTTCAATATAACAAGGGTTCGGAACTGAATATAATATTCTTCAATCAGAGAATAAGTTGACCCTTTTTACCATTATTGTTTCATTATGTAAGAAACGTATGGCATTGAAAGCTCATACTTCATTTAAACTTCATACATAGGGTATTACAACCAGACAAAAGCCAAAAATTATCTTGAAATAATATGGCTAGTGGTCTTGTCATCTCATGGTGAAAGTGTTCACACAAAAAGACGAACCAAGACGTGGGAAAAAATGCAGAATCCCTTCATATTATTTGTTCATGTGAGACCAATAGTTCCCTATTAAACGAAGTAATGAAACATATACAGAGGAAAACTAAACTTGTAAGGTAACGAAAGGAGAGAGGTTTAAAATATTTCTGCATCTATGAGTTCAAATAACTGATGGAGGGATTAAGCAACAAATTGAGCGCAAGAATAAACAACATGATTATCCACGCATCAACAGAGATTTTCCCAAATTATGATTGCAAAATTAACATGCATTTGATGGGTTTAAGCTATATTTACATACCTTCGTTAAACGCTTATATCCCTTTGGAAAAAGATGAGTTACAGTGCTAATGACAGTCTCGGTCAGGGGTCGGACAGAGTTGATTCTCCGGAGCTCGATTCCAAACCATCGGAATGAAAAATGCCAAAACGTTCTAGGGTGGTAGTCTCAACGAAATGCCTGTTTCCCACGCATTGAATTTATGGACGATCATGTTCCCCAAAACATCAATTCTAGTTCCATATCATACTTCCACTAGCAGCAACCACGAATAGCAATGCAAATAACCATGCCACGTATGCAATATATCACATGTCTCATATCCATATCATCAACGGCTTAATGCTATTTGGAACGGTGGTTGAGATTTACCAACCAACTAATCTTTGAATTAAACCACATTCATTGCCAACGAGTGATACGATGGGCATACATATGTCAAAATAAATGTCAATGGCAAGGTTCACAATGATAGCAACATGCCATATAAAATCAATGTGTATGTATAATATACCAGACATACTATGCTCAAGAATTTCCAATCTTTTAAATTAATCATGCCACCAACCTTTCCAATAAGCAAAGTCATTATATATGAGAACCCAAATCCATAATATAACATGTAAGCTTGTGTTATGTAATTTGAGTACCATTTCATGTTGGATCATTGTGATATAATCGAACCAATTTTTTAAATCTTAAAACCATCTTATCACTTGCAACTGAAATTCATACATGCCATTAGAACTTTTTAGTATGCCACAACGTTTTGATAATGTGATCAAAACCATAACCATTAGCATGCATATATATATATATATATATATATATATATATGATGACCATCCACTTTGTCGCTAATAAACATGGCAGACTACTATGCTTTTCCAACCACTAAATCTTGGAGAAACCCCAATGAATAATCATTGATGCAACAAGATGCCTCAACTAAACTGAAGTAAAATCATCATTATTTTTTTAGAACAAGGGGATTGTAAATTTTTCTTTCTCTTTCTAGGGGGTCCCACCTATAGTTAAATATTTGTATATCATAGATAATAAAAAATTTAATAGTGCCTTGCAATCATTTGCGGGTTTGGTGGCTTAGTTGGTGATTTTTTGAGTCAACAAGGATCAAGAAGGACATTTTCTGGGAAGGTCTTAAAATTGATGTTCAAAAGTTTGTGTATGAATGTTTGGTCTGCCAAAAAATAAGGGAGAGACAATCAACACTCCAGGTTTCCTACAACCATTAGCTATACCAAGTAAACGTTGGGAAGAAGTTTCAATGGATTTTATTATAGGTTTACCCAAATCCGAAAGAAAGACTTCCATCACGGTAGTAGTGGATCGATTGGCAAAGTATGCCCATTTTTACTCTCTTTCTCATCCTTTTAATTTAAGCAAGTACAGTAGCCGCAACATTCATGGAAACAATTCAAAAGCTACATGGAGTCCCCAAGATTATTGTAAGTGATAGAGATCCAATTTTCACTGGAAA
>ML799726.1:354285-377534 GCA_009831015.1 Picea engelmannii | reverse complement strand
GAAGGAGATATCAAATGGTACTGCATCCTTCAGTGCTTTCAAATAATAACGATGAGATTGGGCAGTCAAAGAATGTATTTAAGTTATGGAATGATATAGAGAAGCATCATTTTAGTGACGATTCTAGTATTCATTACTATGTCAAATGGGTTCCTTATGAATGGCAAACCTAAAGTATCTTGCATAAGTGATTTGGAGAGAGCAGGGCCATGTGCGAGATATTTTTAATAAGGCTCAACAATTATCATTGGTGTTAATGAACTTTAGTTAGATGTCAATATTATCGACGGATGGTAATTGTTGTTGACGTGAATATTACTTATTGTTGATTTAATCTTGGCTAGTAGTTATGTCTCAAGGAGACTTGGAGATTTAGTTAGATGAAATTTTAGCCAGATACAGGATGGATGTTGGTGCAAGAAGGTCAAGCGCTATGAAGTTAAAGAAGGAATAATAAGCTTCCTCTCGAAGATAAGAACTTAAGTTTGTAATTTCGATTAGAGAAGTAATCAATGGCAATTATGATCGATTTATTCATTCTTAAACTATACAATTGATGCACAAAATAATGGTGGTCTAATCTTCTCCCTCATTAATTGTAATCATTCACAAAAAACTGAGTTGTTTCCATTAATCTATCAATCATATCAAGATTTTAACTACAAATTTATGAATAGTCTTTCCAGACTCTTTATGAATAGTCTTATGCATTGTCGTCTTTTTAGTGATAATATCAATGGAGCTTTTTTATCTTGTTCCTGCCAGTGCAAAGAGATTTTTTCCTCCTTACAATGCACAAAGTCCTTTTGTTTTAAAGGTCTTTTGTGATATTGGTATTGGTATTTTATTTTTTGTTACGAAATATTTTCCCTAAGATTTGGATTCTGAATTGAATCATCGTATTTGCCCTGAAATTTGGATTTTGAATTTAATCAATGATGAGTCACCTGTAGGAAGGCAATTCAACATTCTAATGCCTTGGAAATTTTTTCAAGAAGGTTGCCTTTAAGGATCGTTTAAAGAATCTTCAAAGTTTACTCTTCTGAAATTTCTGTAACAAAAAGGTTAAAGCGATTCGAGACAAAGATTCCAAAGGATATAAGAGATTTGTCTTGGATGCAGCGCAACAAGCCATTAAGACCACATAATTATGTAATTTTTTTTGCTCGGGCGGATTACCTACACAACTGTACTCAAGTGTTGATAATAGTGAGTATTTCCCAACTAACTTGGCAGGGACTGTGTTGCCATGCAACCCTTCTTTCTTTATAAAACATATATCTTATATGTTTTATATGTATGTTTTATATAAATATGAATATATATATTTTTAACTGTGTTTTGTCTTGATTAAAATAAATATTTTTGTGAATATTTTCTCTTTTCTCTTTATTTATTTTTTTAATGTAAATTTAAGAAAAAAAAAAAAAAAGTTAGTAAATAAAATTTCAAGAGACCATTTAGGATCCAATTTTGGGTTTTTTATTTGTGTAGGGATTTGTTGTCAAGGCCACAGTTTGAATTAGGTCGTAATTAGCTGTAATTTTAACGTTTAGGAAAAATATTTTGCTTTAGGTAGCGTCATGTTTTTATTTAGGTGTTGATTTTAAGGTTTTTCTGAACAACTATTTTATGTTTCAAGGCCATGCTTGAAAAAAATTGTAATTTTGACCCGGTCAGAAAAATTGGTGCTATCGGTAGCACCACATTTTGATTTGGGGGTTGATTTTAGAGTTTTTTTTAGCAACCATTTTATCCTTTAAGCCCATGCTTGAAAAAAGTTGTAATTTTAACCCGGTTACAAAAAATGGTGCTACCGGTAGCACCACTTTTTGATTTGGGGGTTGATTTTAAAGTTTGTTTGAGAAGCCATTTGATCATTTAAGCCCATGCTTGAAAAAAGTTGTAATTTTGACCTGGTTACAAAAAATGGTGCTACCGGTAGCACCACTTTTTGATTTGAGGGTTGATTTTATGTTTTTTATGCAAAAATATGGGTTTTAATGGCTAGAGTTCTCGTTTTGAGGTCACAGTTCTCATTAAGTTGGTAACTATGTTAATGGCAATGATAGAGAAATTAGGGAAATATGAAAACCCTAAAAAGAGGAAGAGGAGACCTTGTTTTTTACCAGAAATTCCAGGCCATCCTTGAGGGAGATGATCTTGGAAATGCATTTGCATGTCAAGGACATGGAGTTAACAACAAAAGATTTTTTTTAATGTTTTGTGGAGTACAAGCTCGCAGAGGATATACTAAACCAGGTGAAGTACGTAATGGGTAGAGGAAAAGCAAAAACAGATAATGAGGGTTGGAGCAACAAATATAGACGCTGGAACAAAAAACAAAGCCCTTACTGTAACTCAAATCCCAACAATGCAGTACCTCAAACTAGAAAGAAAAATCGAATTTGCAAAGGCAGTGGACAGAAAAAGCTAAATGGCAATGGCGGGAGAAGAGAAGACACTGATAGATGTATGAGGTAGGGAGCCAGGTTTGAACTTTAGTTTCTATTTTTGCTCTTGTCAATACTATGCTCTTGAGTCGGTTTTGTACTTGCGAGGAATGAAAGAAAACGTATATTTTTAAATCCCAATTTTATAAGAATAATATGTTCTTTATGAAATTGATCAAATGAAAGAATATATTTTGCAGAAATGAAAATTGATGAAATGAAAGAATATATTTTGCAGAGATGATACAAGAGATACAATATTGATATTACACAAGAAAATCAAATTTTATTAATGAATGAAATAGTAAATTACACCTTAATGTACATAACAATATAAATATATTAGAATGGTGGTTCTTTATTTATGGGAAGATATATGAACTCTATGTTCATTTGCTAAAAAAACCATAACATGAAGTTGAAACTGCATTTTATAATTATGCCAATCAAACCTAAGAATGCTAAGTGGATGAATTTGCACTACGGGAAAAAAGAGGACGGTTGGGTCATAACTTTTGGCTTGGTGCTTTGTTTTGGGTATCTTTTAGCTTGTTGGAAAGAAAATTAGCAGAGTGAAACGAGTCTGAAGCATTATGCATCACTGCTTCAAAATACATATGGAAAAGACAAAAAAATAATGCACTGAAAAATCATGACCTGAACTCTAAATTAGAAAGCCAAAATAACTTGTCAATCCACCTACATCTTCAAGGGAAAATATAATCAAGAACAATTTGCCTACATTTTGGGGGAAACATAATCAAGAGGAATGCTATTGTGAGGGGAACCATGTTATTACTACTAAAAATGATGGGTTGTTTCAGAGAGCAACAACGATGGTGTGGATGTTAAGCATCAGAAGGGAGCCATCACTGCCACAAAGGGTAAGCTTGTCCTTAGATGATATTTGTGGCCTTGCTCAAGCTACATATATATGCTTTTAGTAATGGAAGAGATGGCAATTTAGAGATAACCACGATTTATGCTTTTAGTAATGGAAGAGATTTCAAATTAGAGAGAAACCATGTATGTGTGGATGTTATGCATTAGTGCGGAGCCATCACTGTTGCAGAGAGAAAGGTTGTTCTTAGATGAGATTTGTGGCCCTGACCAAGTTACATACTCATGCTTCTGCTTTTAGTAATGGAAGGAAAATCTTAGTTTAAACCAAATTAAGGTAGTTTATGAGTACTCTGGAGGAGGATATTGCAAGTGGTTCCAAGGTTTCTTTCACTGAAACTCTTTAATAGAGTGTTACACATATGCATTACCATGTCTATAAAGCCCTTGGGAAGTCTTTGTTCATCAATTTTTTGAGTGCCTAATTAACCCCCTATGGAAATATTCGTTCATCAATTTGTTGGAGTGCCTAATCATAGATGGAGTATATGTTTTTATCAGTGGTCGATGTTCATTGTAGAGAGAATGTTAATAACGTCGCATATCAAACAATAAGGTATCATCTTGATGTTTTTGCTACATGAGGGTTTTGATTTAATGGCCTAAATATTGTGATATTTCGCCTAATGTTCACACGGTGTTGTGTTTCTAGCATTGAGTGTGCCTTGGCTAGTTTGTTTAGGAACAACCTTTTCGTCACGAGGTGAGGCATAATGGCCTTAACTAACCTTTCTATGATCATTTACAATGGCAAGTTTGGACTAGAGGTCGAGGACGACATCCATGGATCCCTTGAAGTTCAACCCGAAGGTGTACCATGATGTAATCGTCCACTTAATACCAAATTATCTAATCTTGAGTATGTTAGTCTCTACCATGAGATTCAAAAAGTCTCCAATCTTAGCTATTTTTTTGGAAGAGTACCCCTTGAAACAATTTTTGGAAAATGGGTCCATGATATTTGGGAGCTCAATGGGTGGTTGTTCAATAAACAAAGTATTTTCACATAGGAGGATCACCTTAGGCAATTGCTCACATAAATAAATCAAAGATCAATTCACCAATGTATTACGTGGTTAAAACCATCAAAGAGGGAAACAACGAATATGGCCACTTGAGGCAATTTAGTAATGCAAAAGGAAAAAAAAATTTATATATGAGTTTTTCACAATCAATCATGCTCTTTAAATAGAGATCACAGACCAAGCGTTAAGCCGTGGATCAGTATAGCCTTTAGTATTGAGAAAAATATGAACCATCGGATCACTTTATGTCTAATTGGATTAGATAACCACAAATGTATACTAATGCATATTAAGGAAACACACTTTACCCAAAGACACATTAGACCAATTTGATCTCAACTAACTCCTAAGTGTCTAAATATCCTAATAGTGGCATTGCACACACATGTGGAGCCTCACTAAAGGATTTTTCATGTTTTGGTTCAACAACCCTTCTCATGTGAAGGGGAAAGGGAATCAAGGACCTTGAGTATGCAAGAATAACTCGATGGTTCTTAACCATTTGACCCATGACTTCTCTACTAACAAAGCAGTTCAATGTGCCCACCCAATTTGGGTGCACTTCCCAACCTGCACACGATTTTTCGCCAACCATATAGCGAATAACCACCCATCCCTTTTGGGGAGTGTATTTATGAAGACCCTAGAAAAAATTTCAATGCTCGACCTCAACATCATGTCTATGCGCGAGTTAATCTATCCTAGGACCCGAAGGAATTCATATACATCTAGATTGGTTGTCAGGGTCATCACCAACGAGTTCGCTATATAAATCTACCCAATAATTGTTTCCACTACTAGATCCCAACTATTGCATTTGAAACTACCTATTGATGACACCAACGAACATTGAAATAACATCACTCTCGCTTTAGGTTATTTTGAGCTTTTATGTTTTATTTCACTTTAGTGTGTCTTAGTTTATCTCAAATTCATAAAGTGGATTGACTCAACTAGCTTGAAACCCTTTATAAGGATGTTTTCTTTTTCTCATTATCAATGCAATCTTGGTTTCCTTTATGTGTTTGTGTTATCATTATATGGTATCAAAACCCAACATTCTCAAAGTTGTATCAAGAGTCTTGGGTTTTTGAAAGAGAAGGTTTTCACTCTTTTGACCTCAACACTCTAGGTGCCATGAAATCTATGTGAGTGTGAATCCCGGGAAATGCTAGACCATCACTTTAGGTTATTTTAAGTTTTTATGTTTTATTTCAGTTTAGTGTGTTTTAGTATATCCCACATTCATAAAGTGGATTGACTCAACTAGCTTGTAACCCTATATAAGGAAGTTTTTGTTTTCTCATTATCAATGCAATCTTGGTTTCCTTTATGTGTTTGTGTAATTGTTATATGGTATCAAAGCCCAACATTCTCAAAGTTGTATCAAGAGTCTTGGGTTTTTGAAAGAGAAGGTTTCCACTCTTGTGACCTCAACACTCTAGGTGCCATGAAATCTATGTGAGTGTAAAGACCCAGGAACTATTATACCGTTGTTGGTAGAGACAAATTGAGGGATCACCAACGTGACACATCAAAGACCCAAAAAGTTCCAAAACATTCCAAACCAGGTATTATTTCTTTTTTAATTTCAAAGAAACGTCAATTTTTTTTAAACGAAACCCTACAGATCAAGGTTTCAGAAGAAAGAAGGAAAAAAAAAATTGCATTGTTGACTGTATGTATGGAATCGAGTTGTTGAAAGTTAGTTGTTTTATAGTTGTCAATTTCAACCACCAATAACCATACTAGTGTATGGATCGGTCATACAATTTTACGAAAAAGACTTTGCAGCCGTCTGTTAAGTACCTAAGTAGATATACAAATATAATCACCACAAAGATTCAGAGAACAATATAGAAGAGCCACACATTATTATTATCAAACCCTTAGGGTAGGGAAACACCATATGGTATTCCTTATGGAAGGAATGCACTTCTCAAGCAATACTTGTTTGTTACAATAACAATATACTTAACTCCCCTCCAATACATTGCTTACACTTCTTTATATAGCACTCTCTATCTTCTAGGAACTTTCTAGAGAGGAACCTTCTAGAAAACTTTCACATTTATTATATCTTACTACCATAGTGGGCCTTATTAATAATATAGTGGACCTAGTCCACCTTACATTGAATGGCCTCCACTAATAATGCATAACCACATTCACATTAGGTACCTCCCTAGGTACCCCATATTACCTTCCTAGGTATTCTACATTCCAACCCTCTTTGCATGCTTCGTCCTAGAAACATGGGAAAAAACCCTACAATATGATCGACTAAGCAATGTAGCGAATTGGTACCAAAGTATGACCATCCATCCATCCTAATGGAAGATGAACATGATGTCCAACTACTACCTTTCCACCTTGATCTTGCTTTGCATCGTGTCTATGTTGCCATGGGATTGTTTCTCTAGCCTAATGTTTTCATGCAATGTTGGTAGTCCTCCATGCACCTCTTCATTGGTTTCCTTTCTTGTTCCATGTTGGTTGATAAGTGTTTTGATGCACATGCCCTTGCATTGAATATTGTTGTTTCTCTATATGGTGGGGATGGCGATATACAACAATTGTAGGAATCAATCTTTTTTTCTTCAATTCTACCATATGGTGTTCCTTTGAGTCTGAGATCTTCTTGGGGTCACTATTGTGTCATTCCTGGGGCTTTGCTTCATGTCCTTCTATAGACTTGGCCTTAGATTTAACTTCAGACTCTACAATAACTGTGTTACTTTCCTTTGTGGGCCCTTTTGTCTTACTAAGAGACACATCTTACAGTGTGATTTTCTTTTTCTTGTACCACAACTTTAAAAACTTTTTTCCACGTTAATATTAATAGTACCCACTGAGTCTATCCAAGGATATCCCAAAACAATATCCACATCACCCATGTCTATAGCATAAAAATATGAATGCAACACATATTTGTCCATACTTAGCTTCAAATATTTAAAATTTGAACATTTTCTCCCTCAACATGTGTGCTTTGAATATTCTTTGCAGGAATTTGCAATCTATTAACCAATTGAATATTGATAAAATTATGCATGCAAGTAGAGTTAAAAGAAACAATGATACTTTCTTTATGAATACAACCATGAACCTGTAATATAGATTTGTCACGTGAAAACCTTTATCCTTACACTTCTTATGAGACCACTTGTCTAAAAGTAATTTTTCAATTGTTTCCTCAGAAAGTGACATCCACTCTCAAAAGTCAAATGATTGCCACCATGTGAGGGCATCTTCTCTCAAACGAAGGTGTACACAAAATTTTCACTACTCTTTCCATTCTGACTTGTGGGACTTTAAGAAGTCTTCAATACTAGGACCATCATCTTTTCTTGTAAAATACATCTTGCTTGGAAAAAATATTCAACAAAAACTAGAGTGTAAAAATAACTCATTGTGCAAATCACGCGGTTTTTCCCGAAAAAAACCCTGAAAATTAACGAATTTAAAATGCTAATAACTTTACTTTCTAGACTCCGTTTCGGCCGATTCTTTTTTGAAATTGGATAGTTTTCCGAGAGGAAATCAAATATCCAATTATTTTCTACAAATTGTGAGCAAAAAGTTTCAGAACTGAATCTGAAGTGTGTCACCTCCTTTTTTTCCTTTTAAAAATTTTGCAAAAATAACCAAAAAATTATTCTCTTATTTGGCCTAGGAAAGAGCTTTGATACCAATTGTTAAGTACCTGAGTAGATCTACAAATATAATCACCACAAAGATTCAAAGAACAATATAGAAGAACCACACTTTATTATTATCAAACTCTTAAAGTAGGGCAACACCATATATTATTTTGTATGGAATGAATACACTCCTCGAGCAATACTCGTTTGTTACAATAACAATATACTTCACTCCCCTCCAATACATTGCTTACATTTCTTTATATAGCACTCTCCATCTTCTAGGAACATTCTAGAGAATGAACTTTTTATAAATCCTTCACATTTATTATATTTAACTATCATAGTGGGTCTTATTAATAATATAGTGGACCTAGTCCACCTTACATTGAATGGTCTTCACTAATAATACATAACCACATTCTTATTGGGTACCTCCCTAGGTATATATACTACACTATCAGTGAGTTGTACATAGTCAATTGTACAGATTCATTGTACATGCCAACAATTAAAAATTAGAACCATACAAACATTACATGGAGTTTATTCAACAAAATTTTTCATTGTACAGATTGTTTGACAATCAAATCAGTGAAATTTCTCTGATTTCTTGACCTTATAGTCGAATTGGAAGCAATTTTTAGTTGTTTATCCCTGTAGCGTTGCCCAAGTTTGCAAATCTGGAAGAATTGGTTGTTGATTTGATGTTTTTCAGCAGATCCAAGAAGAAAATCAGTGTTTTGGTGCTAGTTGATAGTAGATCTTATTGTTTTGGAGTTGTTTAAAAGCATATTTGTCAAAACTTGAGTGTTTTTCAGTGATTTGAGAGCAAATTTGTGGTTTATTGTGCTAGTTTTGAATGGATTTGGAAAAATCTATGTGTTTCTTGGGCAGATTTATCAGAACTCAACGTGTTTTTTACTTGTATCCATGGCCCCTTTACCCAACATCATGCTAGAAGGTAGCTAGAGGTTCTCTGGAAATAACTACATTACGTGGAAGCAATGTACGTTGGTCATTTTTAGCACAGGTGCTTGGCTACTATTGTCCTCAGTAAAGATACCCGACCAACAATTGCAGGTTGATATTAGAACATGCTTAATGAGTGAGACGGAGAGGTAGTAATGATGCTTAAGTTGTCTGTGACAAATGAAATGCATCTTGAGGTCCAAACAAAGAAGACTTCAATGGCAATTTGGAAGCATTTGAAATATTTGCATGAGACTTTGGATAAGGACAGAGCCTTCTTCCCAAAGAATATGTTTTTCTCGATCACGATGGATGAGAGTGCATCCTTGCATGAGCATTTACTCAAGATCAAGGATATTAGAGAGAAGTGGTTCATCATTAGTCAGAAGATGAAAGAATAGGACATGGTGGTAATCACACTGAAAAGCTTACAATGTGCTTACAAGCACGTTATTGAAACCTTGGTCATCACCACTACGAATGTGGCCTTGAAGTTTGATGAGTTGTGCATTAAGTTCTTATAGCGAGACAAAGGGAAGAAACAATGTAGTAGCAACAGTGAGACAAAGGGTTCAGAACAGGGCTTTGCAACCAATGTCGAGGGAAAAGACAAATGGGAAAAGAAGAAAAGTCAAGGCAACAGTGAAGATGCAACTAGGTGCCAGATGAACATTGCATGTCACCACTATGGCAAGGTGCGTCATATGAAGAAACACTGCAGAAAGAGGTTGGTTGATCAGAAAACCAACCAAGGAGAGCCTCAACAGAACATTAATGTTGCAAAGCATACAAAGGAGAAGGAATCAACTTTATATGCATTCATGGTCAAGCGACCAATAGATTAGCTCCAGTCACCCGTTTAGTACAATGATTCAAGTGCATAAGAACACTTCGCCAATAGGAAAGATTGGTTCACGTAGTACATTGATTATTCCTCCAAGGATTCAATGATCTTCGGTGGAAGGAAAGAGTACACAATAGTTGACAAAGGGAATGTGCAGATTTTCTTTAGAGAGAAATGTTGATTTTCCTTGTGTATTATATGTCAAGCATGGAGATTAATCTACTATCAATGAGTCAGATTATGAGACATTGCCCCTAGCGAGATGTCAACTTTAGTAATCACATATGCTACATAGTTGACAAGGAGACCAATAAGACTATTTCTCTTGGTATGGAGGATCATGGTTGTTCACGCTAGTTGATATTGGATAGGTCAAGGAGCAAGCATTTGAAGCCAAGAGTGCATTAGACATCACTACACTTTGGCATCGATGGTATGAGCACCTTAACTTGACTTACCTCTCTCAGTTGGCTCGAGAGAATTTGGTAGATGGATTTCCTAGTATTCAACAAAAGATTCAAGGTGTGTGTGGAACTTGCCAAGCAAAGAAGCAACACAAAGCGTTATTTGATGAAGGACAAACTTGGAGAGCGAAGAGAGTCCTTCAGTTGGTTCGTGCAAATGTTTATAGACCAATGAACATGGCATTTGTCACTGGTGCCAGGTATTTCCTTCTTTTTGTTGATGACTACAGTAGAAAGATGTGGGTGTATTTTTTAAATGAAATATGATGTGTTTAATGAATTTCAAAAGTTCAAAGCCTTAGTAGCAAAATAGTTAAGTTGTCATATTACTACTCTTAGGTGTGATAATGGTGGGAAGTTATGTTCCAAATAATTCAATGACTTTTGTGGTAAACATGGAATCAAAAGACAATTCACTACACCCTACACCACGGCAGAATGGAGTCGTTGAGAGGCAGAATTGCACTATCACAGAGATGGCCAAGTGTATGATGCAGAACAAGTGTGTTTCAAACAGGTTTTGGGCTGAGGCAGTGTTCACAATAGTGTATCCATTGAATAGATATTCGACAATGACAATGAAGCAAAAGACCCCAAAGGAAGCATGGTCTGGGAGGAAGCCAATAATCAATCATCTTAAGGTCTTTGGTTCCACTGCTTATGCCTAGATTCAAGATGAGAAAAGAACCAAGTTAGACCCAAAGAACAAGAAACTGATGATTGCAAGGTACAACGACAATGATAAAGCTTACTTATTGGTTGATGTTGACATCAATCAATGGAGCTTCAACATAGATGTCGCAGATGATGAGGACGTTGAACCTTTCCATACTTCTTCAGAGATCAAAATCACACCCTGTAGCCTATCGTGGTTAAGGAACAAGAGCTAGAAACCTAACACAATCAACTTTGGTCTAATGGACAATGTTCGAGAAGTATATGAGCCACAATGTTTGAGAAGGAAAAAGGGAGACTTGAATGGGAGAAGGCCATGGCAACCAAACATGAGAGTTTGATGAAAATCTAGACTTGGGATCTCACAACGCTTCCACCAAAGAATTAACCCATTAACTACAAATAGGTGTACAAGGTAGATGGTACACTTGACAAGTACAAGGCATAGTTAGCTGCAAAAGGGTTCCCTTAGTGAGTGGGCAATGACTATGAAGACTTTCGCATTATATATAGCAAAATCAAAGACCGTAGACTGTGTGGGTTTACAAATTCAAATTGGGTAGGTTGCATGGATGATAGAAAATCAACATCTACATATGTTTTCAACCTTGACATGGGTGCAGTCACATGGACCAATAAAAGGTAACATGCAATATCCCTTTCATTGACATAAGCAAAATATCAAGGAGCAGTAAAAAGAGCATGTGAGGCAGTTTGAGTCAAGAGGATGTTTTTAGACATGAGGATGCCACAGATAGAGCCAACATCCCTACTCTATGACAATCAAGGGGTGCTTAAATTAGCCAAGAATCCAATCTTTCACGAGCATACCAAGCATGTTGAGATATATTGCCACTTCATCAGAGGGCTTGTAGAGGATGGATCTATTGTGCAATAGTATTGTCCCACAGAGGACCAAACTGCAAACATTTTCACCAAGTCTTTGAGTCCTAAAAAATATGTAATAAGTTTGGTGTAATTAATAGATTGACCATTAAGGGAGGTTGTTAAAGTAAATATCAGAATATAACGATCAATTAGATATTAAACATAGGCATTAATAAAGTCACTTCAACTTAAAGTCATTATGTGTTTTTATGCTTTATTTCACTTTAGTGTGTTTCTCAGTCTATCCCACATTCATAAAGTGAATTGACTCACTAGTTTGTAACCCTTTATAAGAAAACTTTCACTTTCTTGTTGTCAATGCAATCTTGGTTTCCTTATGTGTTTGTGTTATCATTATAAAGAGTTGTGTAAAGAGAAGGTAAATGTAGTGTACCCAGGGAGGATAATATGGGTTTCAAGGGTCTTGAGGACAAGGGAGTGCCACGTGCTATAGCTCTTTGATATAGATGCGGGGTCCAATAGTAGTCCTCGACCCAATTTCTCATGGCTCTAACTAAGAAAGCTTGACTATACCCTTAGTCGTACTACCTGATTACCGAGGTACTAGAGAGTTATCTTCTCGAGTGACATTTTTAGTGTCACTATAGTAGCAAGATGGTTGATCAACTTATCTAAAACTAGTTTCAAGAAACTTATGGGACTTTTGATATACCTTAGGGTACATGGAAGTAAAATTCTGTATATAGGTGCTCTCTGATGCGGTACTACTTGAAGGGGTACCAATAGAGGTTACAAGGGTATTCAACCAAGTGAAAACTCTTGTATTTTCTACGTGTATGTTTCTCCTAACGCAGTTTTACCCGTTGAACAACAAATCATTGTGTTATTTATAGACGTCAAAACACATCTCTAGCCTAAAAAAAATTGCTTTAAAATATGTGCTCATAAAGGGAATTGCAGTATAACTCAATAGATCTGAAAATAGAAGATGGAAGAGAAACCCTTGACTTCATAAATAAACCAAATCATTCACACCATAAACACAAAAAAGTGAACACAACAAGAATGTAGAGAAAACCTCTAACGTAGGAGAACACCATTAATTATTCCTTATGGAAGGAACCACTCCACGAGCCATGCTTACTACAATTACAATAGTCTTCACAATACCTCCCATTATATTGCTTCTACTTCCTTCCTAGGAACTTTCTAGTAAATGAGCCTTATAGTAAGTCTTCTTACAATTATTGCTTTCGCATTATGTGGCCACCTATCTATTATTATTTTCCTTGGGTACCTCCATAGGTAACCCATATTATCGTCCCAGGTCCCAACATGTGAGAACCCCAATCAAGAAGCCTTCAATGCCTCCAAGGCCTCCTCCACGGTGGGGCTTAGTACATAGGTGCCTCTTAAGGCATCTAAGACCTCCTATGTCTCCATGCATGTGGGTGGTGGTAGCTGACTAACCCGCTCTCCACCATCACTTCTAGAATCCCAATAGATTGTTTCCATCTCTCCGGAGGGTGTCACCAAAAGGCTGAAAAACACCACTTAGTGATTTTTGAACCAACACGACCTTTAGTAATTCCTTTGATGCTCTTCAAAGCCTTGAGAATGATGAGGCATAGATGTTTGATGCATGTTGTCCTTAGTTTTTAAAGAAAGTGACCTCTTGAAATCTCCAAGGTGTCGATGTCCCTAGGTTGTTAGGTGTCACTAATATTCTTTGTTAACAAGAGTTCAACATTGTGGATTTTATGCTTGTAATGAACTATTAGTGATTTGTAATGGACATTGGCCCATTGTGATAATCGCTGGAAGGGTACGCCCCTTGGGATAGAGGTTCCACTTCGATGGGCTTCGAGATTTCTTGACGCTTGCTAAGTCATAAAGTTTCTTGCTAGACGTTGGATTGCGGGCTGTTGGCACTAGTCTAGGGGTTATAGTGGCAGCCTAACAGATTTGAACTTAGGCCTAGCCTAAGTAAATCCCAATTGAGTTAACGATTCCTCTAGATTGAAAAAAAAAATGAACTGTTGGTTATTTGGCTGGCCCTAGCTCGAGTGTTTTATTTAGATCACATTGATAGAAAAAGGGATTCGCAATAGTTGCCTCTCCCAATTGTGCTAATGCTATTATTAAGGTACGACTTGTGTGGATTTTTCTCAACCTAAAAGGCCAACTTCTAAGGCTGGCCAAAGTCTTTCCCTGCAATAACTCTGGTGCGTATCCAACATTTTGTATTGTATAGTCGATGACCTCCCCGATTCGCCTTGAGACTAGTGTGGATTTTTCTCAACCTAAAAGGCCAACTTCTAAGGCTGGCCAAAAGTCTTTCCCTGCAATGACGGTGTCCAACATTTTGTATTGGATGGTCGATGACCTCCCCGATTCCCCTTGGCTTATCTGTGGAGATTTCATTATGGAGTGCCAAGAAGACAAAGGAGGAGTACTCCTATATGGTTCCTGGTCGGAGAAAGAGGCATGGTGGGCGCTAAAGGTTACGGCTCTATGACCCTAACCGTAATCAGAGACAAGACTCCACTAAACATGGTTTACGTAAGACTAATTTCTGCAGAGCAGACAGAAACTCCTTTTTTGACTCTTCAGGAAGCTGTCGAGTCCATTTGGACAACACCGCTACTCTCCAACCCATTTGGTTTTCTATCTATTGGGGCACCAAACCAAGGCACTTGCCCAGATGTGGTTATATGCCCCCATCAAAACCTTCTTTCCCTTTCATACATGGTAACATGTTGATATGCACAGAATTTTAGGCCAATAAAAATGATTCCTGACAAAAGATTCCATCGACCTTCTTTCCCTTCCTTTACACAGTGAAGGAAATTTCCACTGTTTATGCACAAAATGTTAAACGCCTAGAATCAATAAGGCCAAGAAAAATTATCATCTCATTTCTCACCTCGATGAAATACTGATTTGCATTAATAATCACAAGCTATCATATTGCTGAAAATCGATCCCCTCAAAGTTCATATTGGATAGTAAAAGGCCAGGCTGATATGTGCGTAATCAATGCCTTTAGATTTGCCAGCCTGTGATAAAAACTAAGCCATCAACTGTGGTCCGAAATTTAACCTTGAAATCAGTTACCTTGCTCCTCTCATTCTATCGTGAATGTGCTCATTTACCCGCATTTTCATATTTTGAGAGAATGCCATCAAATGCTGAAGCTTTTTTAATCGCATATGGATGGAATTCAATTAATGATACATTAACATGTCATGTTCGGAACAGATTTAAAAGCTCAAAACCGCAAAAAGTAATCTCCCACCTCTAATCTAATAGACGGAAATCTACATATAATATTTTTCTGACTATCTTTATGGCAAAGTATTGTACTGGATCAACCTTATCTACAGCCTGTATTGACATGATACCCATTTCATTATAGAAAAGAGATTAAGCAATATCTCAACCGCATTCAAGCTTGTAATTCGTTCCCCTCGAAAAAAGCAATTCCAACAGCACATGTTCTGCCAATCTATAAAATAATGTAACCTCGATTCTTCTTCAGTAATCTGACCAGATCAAAATTAAGATAGTAATCCGAGCTTGAAAGCTATATGAAGCTCTAGGCCTTTATTATATTAAAATTTACATTTTGATGGAGTGCTATGTTCCCTCAATGTAAATGTCATTGTGGAAAATGAACATATCATCAAACCTCAAATCTCCTTTGAAGTATAAACTTGGCTAATCAATATAATTTACAAATCTGGCGGAATTTCATTCACTGCCGCTTCAATATTACAAAACAATGTACAGTAGGGGTCATTGTATGACCCAGCGAAAGAACAAGGGCAAAAAAGAATATTATTGACAGTAAGCTATATCGCTCAATCCACAAATTGAGAGATTCCATCACTCCGATGAGTGCAGCAAAAGGTAAAAAATTAATGACTACAATTTAACAATTTGGCAAAAAAGGTCATATGGTAGCAAATGCAAATTTGACCATGTTAAGGCAAGGAAACCAAATCGTTGGATATTAAAAATGTTGAAAATGTCGGCAGGAAAAAGCACCAAAAGCCGATCTTCGTTGGGAAGGAATTGAAATTAGATTGTTCTGTTTCTGCACTTCTCATTATCTCTTGCTTCATCTCCAAATATCTCCTTAATCATGCTGCAGGTTGAAACCAACCTGTCAGTATCTGCTTTTAAACTGGTGACTAATGCAATGTCCCAAAGCTTCGAGTCACTGGGGTCCAGAAGAGAACAGTGTCCATCGATGACAAACTCTTCTTTGCGAGATAAAAACCCTTTTTGTTTGATGTCTTCACATAACATGTCATTGACATTATTTATATCCATCTGTTGTCCTTTACAACAATGGTTAAAACTTGTAGTTGCTTTAACTTTTTCATCCTCGACAACAGGAAATCCAGCGGTTCTTATCCACGTGGATCCACTTGATTTCTTTTCATGGTTCCATTCATATGACATGCATGAGTCATCTTGCAAATATTGCCCCTCAATCAGATTACTATGAATATTACTGTGACCTACATAGTCCCATGTTACATCATCAGTATCTTCATCTTGGCTTTCCAAAAACTTTTTTTCAAGGTTGCCAAAATCAAAGTCGTGATTGCTCCTATACATTGTCTGCCCTTCTAACATGGAACTTGCTGCCATTTCATCGCCATCTTCCATTGTATCTACCGTTTCATCATCTGATTCTACAACCAATTCATCACCTTCAGTAGCGTCAGATTCATCCACTGAATCATCATCCTCCTCAGTCATCAAGAGTCTCTCACTTATTCCAATTTCAGAGTTTGTACAGTCTGCTTCATCATCATCACTGTCAATGTTATCTGGGTCTAACCTATTCTGAAAAGCCCGTCGACGCAGTACAAACACGTTGAAATAGTAACTGACCAGCTCCTTTTTGCTTCTTGATGGAAAGGCCACAGACAGATAATTCCAAAAATTCTTGTTTGATGATATGGGATTCATATGCACAAGTTCCTGAAAGGTTTGTTCCTCCTCAGTTGTCCATTTTTCTGACACATTTTCACCCATGTCATGAAATCCCCATGAATAGAATGCTTCACCAAGCTTCAGTTTCAACATCTCCCGTTCTGCTTCAATATGCTCTTTGACACACCTTATAGAATTTGAGTCTGGACAGCTGCAGTATGTAGATCTGCCTTGTCCTACAGTATCCTTGGTAGTGACACCATTTGATCCCACTAAGGGCCATACTCGATTGCCAATCAAACTTTGAGAGTATTTGTCATCATCATTTGTGTTAACAGCTTGACATGGTTGGGATGACATTCTATCGTAGGCATCAGATAGAAACACCCGAGCTTCGGGTCTGCATACAGGTATGTCAGCTTGAAATTCCGGCCCTATAGGAACCTTCTTATGAGGAACATGCTCCAAATAAAAGCAACCAAGACCTGCACTTGATTCATAGTGGACAAAGTGTTCACCTTCACTACAATCAACTTCTGCATAAGTTCTGGAACAAAAGCCCCCACTTTCAGAAACAGAAGGTGACGACGAATATTTTTCTATGTTCACACACCCCTTGCATGCTTGGTCCATTGTCTCATTATCAGATAGCATGTTTTTGAAGCTTGGAACAGAAGCAGAGACCTGCCCAAGAACAAGAAAAAATCAGAGAACAGCTGATACAAAATATACGAATACTTGGCCAAAATAAGAAGACAAAAACACACAGGAAGATATATCAGCATGGTAAATCCACAAATTTAGTACATTGAATTCTGTAAGGTATGTTTAATGATATAAGCTATTAACTTATTTATTATTAGGTACACAGTCAAAGATATTTCTTTCAAGTACAGCAGAACAACTTTGTTAGAACAAATAAAGAAAGTTAACAAAGAATGTTATCACTGCTTGTGTAATCACAGACCCAGGCAGTCAGAAAGATCAATAATGCCAAATCAACAACCATCAATAAATTCTCGACAAATGAAAACCATCGGATGACAATAACATATACATGGATCTCAAATCTTGAACAAAAGCACAGAAAAGGAGCTCAGCCTATTTTTTAACATATTGACCATATGCTTTCAGATCCTTCTAGACCCTTTTCCAGATATTCCAACCAACAGTGCCTTGCCTCATATTAGAGAGGCATTTGTTGTCAGGCTCTTAGAGCTCTTCTGTAGAGGCTATACATATTACCTCCTTTCACCTAATATGATACACTGGGGGCCAAAGCACCCCGCAGATACTTGGTTGGACAACACTAGGACTGTTGAGCATTGTTCCCTGGCCCACACCATCCAATTGCTAGACCATTCCACATCAAAGGCTCTTATGAGGACCATATCTGTTCAAGAACATCAATGTATTCCTAGCTTCTTCCCTACTATTAGGAGTTCTTCAGCCTTAGATATGAGGAGAGAATTGGACAACACTAGGACTGTCGAGCATTGTTCCCTGGCCCACACCATCCAAGTGCTAGACCATTCCACGTCAAAGGCTCCTATGAGGACCAGATCTGTTCAAGAACATCAATGTATTCCTAGCTTCTTCCCTACTATTAGGAATTCTTCAGCCTTAGATATGAAGAGAGAATCTACTTCTTCAGTCTCTACCTCAAACACCATCAGGAGCATGATAATGCCACCCAGATTTACTCCCAGGGCCTTATCAGTCTAGGCCACTCACTTTCAGTCGGTACTTTGTGTTGACATCTGCACTACTGGTTCACATAATGAGCAAGGCTAACTCCCTCTTCCCCTCTTGGTGGTTGCACCTTATTTTCAGGTTATGCTTCTTTGCTGCCTGTCCTTCACTTTTTAGGGTTTACCTTTTCAGTATTAACCCTCTTGTGGCCTTATCAGTTCAGGCCACTCGCGTTCAGCAAGCACTGTGTTAACATCTGCACCACTGATTCATATGAGAAGTAAGGTGAACTCCCTCCTCCCTCTTGGCAGGTTATGCTTCTTTGCTGGCTCTCATTCACTTTCTAGGGTTTACCTTTTCAGTATTAAACCTCTAGTATATTTCTGTCATTTCTTGCTGCTTTTCGTACTTATTTTTTCTTTCAGGGGAGAATTCTTGTGCACCCCTCTTCCACTTGGCAATTATTGCCAGCTGTCCCTTTGATCTATTTTGGTCTTAGAGGACATTAATTTAAAATTTCCATTTCGATTTCACCTTCAGGTGAACATAGTGACAAGATGCTTTGCAGTTATTCACTTTTAGTTCATCTGCACAGCATGAGAACCTTCAAGATTCAATCCTATTCACTTTTGCTCTTCATAAACGTATAGAACGTTTTGAACAAACATTGAAAGCTTGGCTTATATGGTATATTTGCAAAATGGAAAACAACACAAACAGTGGCTAGACAATTTCTTTTTTTCCTGAGGAAATGTACTAGCGGAAAACCCCCATGTTCCATGGATGGTAAGTGGGATAAACCATCGGCCCTGATTACGGGGCCTCGCCCCAGGGGAATCAAAAGAGTCAAATCCGTGATCAACGACAAGAATGATAAACTCACGTCTGGCACTAGACCAATTAAACTAATCCTCAGGGCTGGCTAGACAATTTCTTATTCATGAAATGAAACAGAAATCCCGATAAAGCCTGGCCTTTTAGTATCAATGAAGACTCCTATTAGTGACATTCCCAACAAGAACAGATACATCATGGTTTTCAGAACCCAATTTTATCCATTTATTCTAAATCTTTTAAATATCTCCCTAAGAACCCTCAATTTCTGAGTTGTTCCATAAAATATATTCCCCGTATTTCCCTGGTTTGAGATCTCTGATTAGACACCACTCTCTCCCTTTTTAAATGTATCCATAAAACCAGTTTTCTGTAAATTCATGTTAGTGCCAGTTCTTGCATCGTCTAGAGAAAAATCTAGATTGAAGCTAATATAGAAAGCTACGCAAAACAAATACTCTGTTTTATGGGTCTTGGTTGTTCAAAGAGTATAATGTCTGTGTTTCATTCGTCTAGCATACCTTATATTGCTCTGGGAGGTATGTCATTGGAAAAGTACTTTTGCGTTAATGACTGTACATTGATTAGATTATGAGAGACATATGCCAATAAATGAAATTAGCTTAAATAAAAAAAACAAATATTTATATTGTATATAGATAACAAAATAAAATAAAAACCTTCAGTACTTTACCATATTAAGATTGAATATAAAACAAGCATACCAGGTCAAAATCCAGATCTTCTGGAACTCTAGACCTGCTGTTGCCAACATTTGAGACAGATCTGCATGTTTCCATGTCCTTAGCCTGGTGTCCAACGGAGATCTTTTCCTGTGGCATTTGGAAGCCATATTCACACAAATTGGAACCACCAATCGCTCCATTAGTTAACACTGCCTCAGCTACTTCTTCAGTTGGCATGTCAAATCGAGAATGTGTGCATTTTTCATGTTTGAGACTGCAAACACTAATCTGACTATGTACAAGTGCAGCCTCTGTGGTGACAGCATGTTCCAGCCTCTTCGAGCAACTATCAAAAGTTCCTTTCTGAGTTGTTACAGATTCCGGATGTGTGCCCATTGCGGAACCATTGCTGTTGATCTTCACAACTTCCACTAGATTCTCATCTAATTCATCCTTCTCTAAAGAAGCATCATCGTTACAACTAATGCTATTACCAAGGCTTGCAACACCAGAAGAACTCAGTGATTCATCTGCACAAAATTTCTGCAAGTTGTCTGGTCGTACACGCTCCAGTAGACATGTTTTGTGAGAAATTTTACATGGAACAAAGTCAAGTCCAACCGTTTGGTCAAGATCATATTCCAATGACTTTTGGTATTTAGCAGGTTGATGAACTTTTCCATTTTCAAGAACTCGTTTGTTTGGTTTAAGAACCATGGTTGGACCTGCACAGTAACTGCCTCAGGCCTCAACAATCCAATACCATAAAAACTAAGACCATTAAGGTTCTGAAACATTAAAGATTAAAAAAGTCTATATTCAAATGTCAACGAGTTTCCTAGTGTCTAATAGTAATAATAACTTAAGACGAGCGGGATTCAAATCTCAGCAAAAGATACCAAATTTTTAACAAATATACTTCAACTTGATGGGCATAAATTATACTTTATTCAATATCAACAAGTCCACAATGTACAAATACCAAAAATCATTGTAGTTGATGGACAACAGATGTGACAGATACTCTTATTGAATATAGCAATTCATTCACACATTAGAACCTGTATAACTCTGCCTTGGTATTAAAACATATGCCTAGTAGGCTTTATTACCTCTGCCTCCATAATAGGAAAAGAAGCAAAGAGCAATGAATGCTTAAATTGCAAGGTACACTAAACAAGGTAAATCAAGTTCCTTGCAATACTTTCTATACAGATCTTTTTTGAATAAATGGTTGTGTTAAAATTAGAGAATCGACTGTGCCCATTATTGCCTATCCCAAGCAGTGACTTGACTCTTCGATTCTTGGAGGAAAGGATAGAAATACAGGCATTTCTAATTCAGATGGTCAGATCATCTCCATCCTCCATCTATTCCCATCTTAAAAATCAAACCAAAATTCCACGAGGGAATTGCATCAGACACCTCACCAGAATCACATATGACCAAATATAGCGTAATACCAAGATAAACTAGATTGAAAGGACTAGAACTGCACATCATGGAGTAATCATCCATCTCATCACCAAATTCTTGAATAAGTTATTCCAAGTGCACATTGATCGCAATTCCACCAACTACCAAATTATCTTAGGCCTCATCTCTTCACTGACCATTGTACCTCAAATACTGATAACATAATAATATTCAGCAACATGAAATGAAACCGTGCTGAAACACTTCAAGATATAATTGCATTGTTCTCCAACATTCGATAGATATATCAAATGATGTACATGCAATTTTTTTATTTATTGGATATTACTAATCTCTAATTGTTCCATAATAGTATAACAACCATATTTTAGGCAATCTAAGAACTAAGGATCACCTATTAAACCCATAAAAAATTTAAATCTACAAAAAAGTATGTATAATAAAACAACTGATAAATAAGCAATGCCATGAGAGCTATACAACAAGACAACCAAATGGAAGTCTTTGTTACTTGAATTTACCCTTAAGTTGGTCAAGCATGCTATAAAAAATAAAGTATTGGCACAAGTTGAATCTTTAGCTCTACGAGGATATTTGAAATGGAAGAAAACTAAGAGTATGATACAACACTACTTTACAAGTAGGCAAACATTACAATACTTTCAAAGCTTTTCCTTTTGGAACACATAAAAGATTAAACGCAATAGCCAATCAGACCCAAACTAAGATATTATGTTACCTTTAAACTATGCACAAGAATTTCACCAATAGAACTTTGATTTGACAAAAATTGGATGAAGAACAATAATTACACTAGACTCCACTTGGCCTAAAAGATTAAACACAACTAATTACTTGGCATATATACAACAACTAACACTGCACCTTAACAAGGGCAAAAGGGTGAACAATAATTACATAAGACTCCACTTGGCCTGAAAGCTTAAACACAACTAATAGCTTCGCATACATACAATAAGTAACAATGCACCTTAAGTTTTAACAAGGACAACAGGGTAAACCAAGCTTTATAATCCAATTTTCTAACCATAACACCTGACCTACTTTCGCAAATGCCTAGTAACTAATAGTAAAACTAGTTGACTAAATATATTAGAAGAAAGTTTTGTTGCTTACCCATTGAAGTTATATAAAATATAACAATAAAAATGTGAAACTCACAATACAAGCATGATAAACAAATCAAAATATATCCAGATAATCAACAACTCTAAACAGTCTGTCCGGCTATGGTCTGGTGGCAAGTTGGAGTGCTTGCCATAATGAAGATCCAAGCTCAAAACCCAATGAGCATCCCTGTTATATTGGGGACCGGGGTTGAGAAAGTCTTTCTAATGTGGTAATGGTGGTGCCTGTGCTAACGTGATCTTTTGCAGATGAGGCCTAGTCCAAGTCCTGGTTGACTTTCTTAGCTAAAGGTCTTCTGGTTGTAAAGTTTATAAAGGGATTTACCAACCAAAACAATCAACTCTACACTCATTGACAAAAAGGTAAAGATAGAACACAAACTAATGCATCACCAAATGGTTTTGCTATCACCCCGTAAGCCCCTAGTAAGCTCTCTATTTCTAAAACAAAAAATATTCTGCAAACTTCACTCATCTATCTCAAATAAAGAGTAGAACACAAGCTAGTGCATCACCAAATGGTTTTGCTATCACCTCTTAAACCCCGAGTAAGCTCTCTATTTCTAAAACAAGAAATATTGTACAAACTTCACTCATCTATCTCAAATGAAGACTTTTTTGCTAATGAATCTCACAAAAGTACCAAGTTATATTTCTTTACCTATAGCTCCATGCC
>ML799726.1:332976-353621 GCA_009831015.1 Picea engelmannii | reverse complement strand
ATCTATCATTTTTTAAAAACTAGAACAGCTAATTAACACATTGACATCAATTAACCTAAATCCTATAAATTCGATGTTTGATCAAATGCAATATTTTACTCTACTAATATTTTAATATATATCCAATAGTTGGATAACATTATTCCCAACTTGATAATTTCATCAAGTAAATTGACCATATTGTCATCAAATATAATGTATGCACACAATTTAGCATTTACACAAATGTATGCCATCCACAATTTATGAGACAAAGAAACCAAATACTTAAACGCATACAGCACTCACACTACGCTCTGAAAACCTAAATGCTTATAGCTCCAAAACAAAGTTTAACGAATTCCTTATCTAAATGCAACAAGCAAACCACCACAAAACCTTCGACATGATGTTAAACCCTAAACAAAAGCAACTATGAAAATTTCTATGGCATTGATTCCATATTAAAATCTGAAAACCTTTATGCATTGATTCGATATTAAAATCTCAATCAACATATTATGTAGCCCAAAAAAGGAAATTGATTCACCAGGGAACAAATGAGATTCACCATGGAACAAATAAGTGGGATGTTATTGTAGAGATCACTAGTATTTAATTTTCAATAGAGTACGAAGATAAAACTATATTTGTAATCCAATTATGCCGTTCGTACACGAGGGTGAGAGCAGCAGCACCCAAAGTATTAAAAGAATAATAAATTACAAACAACTGAAATAGCATTGTTTCAAAATATGCTGCAAGATTTTATTAACAAAGGAATATCACTTACCACAAATAATATTAATATCGTACCAAAAACAAGAAAAAATAGAATAATAATATAACAATTTCAAAATATGCTGCAAGATTTTATTAACAAAGGAATATCACTTACCACAAATAATATTAATATCGTACCAAAAACAAGAAAAAATAGAATAATAATATAACAATAAAAAATTATACATTATATTAATTATCCAATTATTTTACTTTAAATATTTTGCTAGATATATACTATATAGTTTGCAAGTGGACACTCCATCCATCATTGGGGTATCAAAATAAATCATACATCATTACGGTATCAAAATAAAGTTGTAAGAGATAGAAAAGAACATTCTAAGGAGTGAATAAATAGATCCAGATGAACTAGCCATTAGAAATAATTTAATGTAATAAATAGATTAAATTTGAGTTAGCTGATAGGAAGGATTTATCTAATAAATTATTATAATGAAGGGGTCCGATCAAATAATAAATGATAATTCAATGTTTAAAAGATAATAATTAAGTATTCATTAAATGATTAAGAATTGAGAAAGAATATGTAGTAACTAAAATTCCTAAATCGACTAAAAAAATTATGGATAAGATTTATTCCTTGTGGTAATTGGACGAAAATTAATATGATAAGAAATTGCCATATAAATTAAATAATAATTTTATTATAAGAAATAAATTAATAAGAATGAAAACATAAAAATGAATGAACAGAAAAGTACGAGGAACATAGAAAATAGTCAAGGATCATAAAAAGGTGAATAAAATAAAGTGATAAATATAAAATTATACTGTGAAATTAAAATTAAATTTAGGATAAGAGGATAACCATAGAATCAGAAGGGAATTTAATGTTTTATATATAAAAGGAAAAATGAAATGAATTGGAAACTGAATTAAGATCAATTTTTGCAGAATGAAAAAAAAAAAAGATATTAAGAAATATTAAAAATTACTATATTTATGGCTAACTCTGAAAATCCACACACTCAAAATAGCTTGTTAAACAATATCGAAATAATAACTGATTTATTTTTTATTGATTTTCAGTAAATAATAAATATATTTTTATTGTAGCTAGTCAACTATTGATATTAGTAATATTACTGTGAAAATAGTGCTGAATTTTTAAGCTGTAAATAATTAAAATTAAAAAATATTATTTTTTATTTATAATAAATATAATATTTTCTGATTATAATTAAAAAAATACGTCTAAAAAAAATACAGGAAAAAATAAATCATGGAATTAAACAGCTACATAGTCAATGTGAAAAAAAGGGACAAAATTCACATGGCCGACTAAATTCAAAACGAAAAAACGAAACCCTGGTACAAATCAAACCCTAATAAAAACTTCCCCGTTTGGACAATCAAGGGGGATCAGATCGAAAGAAATGAAATACAGAATCGTGAAAACCCTACCCCAGCCGTATCAAACAAACCCTAACTTCTTAACCCTAGTTTCGTTCGATCAAGGGGTTTCTGCCAACGGCCATGTAAGAAACCCATCCCAAAAACATCTTCCATGGACATACGAACATACAAACTCAAAACCCTCGCGCTACAAAAAAACCCACAAAAATCCAACCCTAGACATTCGACGAAACGGAAATCAGATGAAATCAACACAATTCAGAAGCGGTACACGGATCGTTACCTCGAAATCGAACCCCAATCGACAGATTTCGAAGCCGTGCAGGAGCGCCGAAGCCTTCGAAGAACCAAGACTCGAAACCCTGGGGGCACAGATTCTTAAACGGCAAAGGGCAAAATTACTATCAATCGATAGAGGGGAATGAAAGCTGATCGGGAGAGAAGTCTTTGGATCACGTTATCCAACAGATCGGACCAGAAACAGCTTCGAATCGAAGCCTGGGACGATCCGTAGGGTATGATAAAACGAGGGTTTGTAATCTTGTATTGTATCGGGTAGGGCGTGAATGCCGGCTATCTAAAAATGTCCGGAACCTCGCGTTCACATTCAAAACCGGATATTGTCGCTCACCTTACAACTCGAACTGTGTTTTAAGGTTGTTCACCACGCCCCTTCCCCTCTGTCTCTTATTATAAATTATTGAATGTGGATTTGGGGTTTACGTGTACACGTGGAGGGAGGTGATTTGGACTGATGTGTAATCCGAAATAATTCACGTGTTTTTCACTCGGGTTCTAGGGTTAAACAGTTGCCACATCATCCTGTCTGTGTTGACTAGGTTAGGTTTTCCTCGTTATCTCCTATGTTGACTTTGTTAAAAGTTGCCCCGTCATTTCCTCAATGTTTCCTTGGTGATGTTTTACTTGGAACAAATGGTAGGTGGTTTCTTGTCCCGTTTCTAAAGGATGAGTGAATCTGGATCTTGTAGCGTAAGCCAGGGTGGTTGAACACCCATTAATGTCTTATCTTGTTGGGAACATAATGTGAAGAAATGGTGGCATTGAGGCTGATCTGGATTAACAACAAGAGTTGGGTTGTCGGGTCTAAAGAGTGAATTTTTGTGTGAGTTGCAATGTAACAACAATTTTGAATGGTTCAAGTTAGTGTTTACATTGAATTGTGGTTTATTGGTAAATTATTAATTGATAAATATTGTTAAATATATCTTAAAGTTGAGTGCATTTTATGGGTTAAATTTTTATTGTTGTATGTAATGTTTACTTTATTACCATGATTATTTTCTAATGGAAAAACTTTGTTCATGTATATTTGTGAGGATACTACCACATTTTAAGTGGATTATATGGTAGGTGTGGTAGTTAACATGTAGTTTGGTAAAGCTTTAACTAATTATTTGATGGAAAAACTTTGATCATGTATATTTGTGAGGATACTACCACATTTTAAGTGGATTATATGGTAGGTGTGGTAGTTAACATGTGGATTGGTAAAGTTTTAACTAATTATTTGATGGTTTTTGTCTTCATCTTAATAAATTATTTAAGTTTAATTATAATTAGTTAAAAAACAATTTTTAGTATATTTTTGTTGTTTTTAATGGATACAAACGAGTTTATTTGAGAATTTTCGAAGTGACACATTTTAAAGGTTCAATCTTCTATGTGTTGAAAAATAAATAAATCATTATAGATTTATTTTAATCATCTATTTGAGAATTTTCGAAGTGACACATTTTAAAGGTTCAATCTTCTATGTGCTGAAAAATAAATAAATCATCATAGATTTATCTTAATCATCTATTAATAGGAGAGGGATTGAAAAGAAATCAAGACACAAATCTATTATTACTTAAAAGGTTAGAACTAAAATGGATATGTGCTAGTTTATTTTATTATTGTAGTCTTCTATTATTATTATTATTATGGTTATTTTTTCATTTTTGTGGATCTATATTTTTTCAGTTTAGTTTTTTAGTGTTATAAATAAGTATTACATTGTATATCTCATCCATATTAAATTGTAAATGTTCTTTGCTACTCTCGATGCAATACCCAAAGAAATGATGTGCAAGATTAGTACACTAGCCATGGGGTGGTAGGTGCAGGAGGGGCTATCATGAGCCCTGGTGGAACAATAGAAGAGAAACTTGGAACAATTTTCGTTTAATGGAAAATCTACGGATTAAAATCATTAGACGAGTTGTTGATCTCGACTTTCTCAAACAATGCAGAGACAATAATCTTACCCCAAAATTCGCCAACTATTATTTGACTGGGATGAGCAAGCTATCAATTGACGATTAGTCTTGATGATGAATCCCGATTTAGATTCAAAACGTCTATGACAATGACAACTATTGTGGATTATCCGGCAAACAACTTCAAAAATACTCACCATAGAAATCTAAAAATACACATTACTACTAGACTTGAGATTAACTATTGAATATAATATTCAATTATTTATAGTGGTAGGTGATTCAAAGACCACCATTGGCAAAATGGTCTCCATTATAGCATCAATTGATAATCTCCTAGATTTAATGCAATGTCCCTCAACCCAGTTGAGGTCCACTACGCATGGAAAAACTCATAAATTAAAATTTGTTGCTATCTAATTAATTTCTTGTAGCTTCCAGTTATGAATTACAACCAGGCTTAGCTATTGTATGTTATCATTAATTAAATGCATCTGCAATGTTTTTAAACAACATGAATGCAGCTGAATAACTCAACGCATCAGCATTGAAATTCTTATTAAACACATAGTTCATGCACAACAATTTAACTCATAAATACATCACATAAACAAATAAAACACTTATCTTTTAATTTTGTTGTGCAACTAGTTGCTTGGGACAGACGTTCCACCCAACCATAGACATGTTGTTCCAAATCTCAACAACAAGTTACACCCGAGTTGGGGCTAGCAATCCATAAAAGAGAGTGGTCTCTCATTGTCCACTCACAGCTAAAAAAACCCACAACCCACTGATATTCTCCTGTAGATATCCTAATTTTCCACTAGCTCTCTTCTTCTTGACTTGCCCAATCCAAGGAATGTACCCATTCACTAATCTCAGTCCCTTGGGCGTCCCATTCGTTTATCAGGTTCTTTATGGCACAACTAACCAGGAATCTCTCGGCTGGGAAAATCAAGAGAACTCATTGTCATGAAAACTACCAACAAACAACAACAAACACTTGTTGTTACATTGCAACTCACACAAGAGTTCACTCTTTAGGCCTGACAACCCGACTCTTCAATCTTTAGCTCCAAAATGCTCCAAAAACACTCCAGAATGCTCTAGAATTCACCCTCCATGGATGCTCCAGGTCCAAGCTCTATTTCTTGCTCTCTCCTCGTTGTCCATGCGAAAACATTGACTGTCTAAAATTGTTCTAGTTGCCCATATGAATTTCCTCTCCTTTGACTTGCTTGCTTGACTCACACATTTCCCCAAGCTGATTGTACTCAGTCCTCGTGCTCCAAATAACTATGGGATGTGACTTCTCACACCCTCTTACATGCATTCAATGATTGGCTTTGGGGACACTTAATCAAAAGATAGAGTTTAATACATAATGATAATAAAATTAAGGAATGTGGGTGGAATTAATAGACATGGGTAATTCTCCCTTAGACCCCTCTTAGACATTTTCTTAGACTCTCCCCTTTCTTGTGGATTAATTCAGCTCCCATCTCTGTCCATATCCCCTTAGCAGTTGACATCACATTTTATTTATTAAAACTTAGAAATGCATTTCACATATACATCGTTTGGTTGTAGCCACATGTTATATCTACACTAAACATTAATTAAATTGGGGATTATAGTGGGGGTGTTACACTCCCCCTACCCTACAATTGTGTGTCATTCTCAATGCACACTATGTCGATATACATATATGCAAATTTACACCACAATACTTAGAAAATAAAATTTTGCAATTTCACAACTCCAGCAGCAATTCCAACCATAACCTCTTCTTCCTCTCAATTCGTTGACCCAAGGAATACACTATTCGTTTATCAGGGCCAACCCAAGGAATGTACCATTCGTTTATCAAGGCTAACCAAAGGAATGTGCCATTATTTTATCAGGGCCTTGAGCGCAATTGGCTATGACTTTGAGATGTGGTTATGGAACTCTAGCTTCTCAAAATGGATTCTTGCATTATGTTTTCTTCAATTGGGTATTCTTCCCACATATTTTCTTCATGCTCCCATGTATCATCTTCAAGACCGTAGCAAGTCCATTGAACTTTTACCATCCCTATGGATGTGTTCCTGAGCACCTTGACTTTCCAGTCTAGGATGTGTATTGGTTCCACCCGGAAATCCTCTTCGTGCTCCACCTGGATCACATTCCAATCAATTATGTGGTTAAGGTCAGGTATATATTTCTTTAATAATGACACATGAAATACATTATGCACTCTCATGGGTGCATACAATGCTAACATGTCTATTTTCTAAGGTTTCAAAAGGTCCATAATATCTTGTTGCAAACTTTGGGCAACTTCCAAATCTTAGCGAACTTTTTTTTGCCTTCACTTTTAAAAACACATGTTTTCCCACTTTGAAATCTCTAAAAACTATATTTTTGTCTACATAACTTTTATGTCTGTCATGGGAAACCTTTAAATTTTGCTAGATCTTTGTCATTTTCTCTTCCATTTCCTTCAACATATCTAGCCCAATAATTGTTATGTCTATTGAATTATCCCAACTCACTGGTGTGTTACACTTTTTGTCATACAATGCTTCTAACAAACTTGTTTTTAATGAGGCTTGATACCCATTATTGTATGAAAATTCCACTAAGTGGATATATTCCTCCCACTTTGATGATTGATCCATCACATACATTTTGAGCATGTCTTCAATTATTTTGTTAGTCCTCTCTATTTTCCCATCTGACTCTCAGTGATACATTAAACTGAGATTTAAATTTGGTCCAAATCCTTTGAACAAACCCTTCCAAAATTTGGATGTAAACTTTGAATTTCTATCCAAAACTATTGCCTTAGGCACCCCATGTAGAATGATAAATTCTTTCATGTAAATCTCTGCAATATTTGTTGCCTTGCGTGTTGTCTTCATCGAAATAAAATGTGTTGGCTTAGTTAATTTGTCCACCACCACCATGATGGAATCATGTTGCTTCATTGTTCTAGGTAGCTTTGTAATAAAATCAATTGTAACCACTTCCCACTTCCACTCTAGAATGGGAAATGGTTACAACAACCCAGCCGAATGTTTATGTCCAATATTCACTTTCTGGCACTTTAGATATATGGTTATGTAATTAGCCACTTCTTTCTTCATTCATGGCCAAAAGTATTGGCTTCTTACAATTGCAATGGTCTCATGATATCCTGGGTTCCTGACATATGATACATTGTGTGTTTCCTTCAACACTGCATTTTTCATCTCATTGGAATTCAGCACATATACTTTGCCTTTGTACATGATAACTCCATCTTCTTTCAGCGCATAAAAAATAAATTTCTGTTGAAAATTACCTTGTTGTAATGTTTCTTTTATTTTTAGATATTGTTGATCTGAATTTGCTATTGTAATCATTTTATCCTTCAGATTAGTCATGTACATGTTGATGGTTGCAATACACATTTCATGAGCTCTCTCGTTGAGTGCATCAGCCACTTGATTTTCCTTACAATTGATGTTCTTGATTTCAAAGTCATACTCACTAAGAAATTCAAACCATCTAGTTTGTCTGGCATTTAGTGTTGGTTGTCCAAAAAAATGTTTCAGACCATAGTGATCTATTCATAGCTCAAATTTCCTCCCCATGAGGTAATGTCTCCACATTTTTAGTGCATGTACAATTGTTGCTAACTCCAGGTCATGTGTAACATAATTTCTCTCATGCTCTTTTAATTTTATGGACTTATAGCATACCACATGATCTTTTTGACTAAGGACTCCACCGAGCCCTTCCTTGCATGCATTAGTGCACACAACAAAGTCTTCATCTAGATCTGCAATCTTCAATATTTGTGCACTTGTCAATATGTCTTTCAATTGTTGAAAGCTCTCTTCACACCTGGAAGTCCACTTAAACTTCACTCATTTCTTTTGCAAAGAAATGATTGGGCTTGCAACCTTTGAAAAACCTTTTATGAATCTTCGGTAATAATAAAAAAGACCCATGAATGATCTTACCTTATTCACATTTCTCGGCGTTGGCCATCCTCTAATGGCCTCTATCTTCTTAGGATCCATTGTTATCCCGTCTACTGAAATAATATGCCCCAACTAGTGAATCTTCTTTTGATTAAAGATGGGCATACTTAGCTTAGCATACAATTTATGCTCTTTTAAAACTTGCAACACCATTCTCAAATGTTGCTCATGCTCCTTTTTTGACTTAGAGTAGGTGAGTATATCATCCAAGAACACAATTACAAACTTGTTCATGTACTCCTTGAACACTCCATTCATCAGACACATAAAAACTTTTGGAGCATTTGATATTCCAAATGGTACTACCGTGAATTCACAATGCCTATATCTTGTCTTGAATGTTGTCTTGTTGATGTCTTCTTCCTTTATCCTCACTTGATGATAATCTGATCTCAAGTCCATCTTGGAAAATATTCTTGCACCTTTTAGTTGATCAAATAAATCATCAATCCTCGGCAAAGGTTCCATCTTTTTTTTTACAAACAATACTGAGGCTTCCCAAGGTGACACACTCGAGCGTATATACCCCTTCTTCAAAAGTTCTTCAAGTTGCATCTGCAACTCTTTCAACTCTAGTGTGCCCATCCTATAAGGTGTCTTAGACACTAGAAGAACTCTTGGTACCAAATCAATACGAAAATCAATGTCTCTCTTTGATGGAAAACTTGGGATTTCCCTAAAAACATCTTCAAAATCCCTTAAGATCATATAGTCTTCAATGCTTGCCACTTTGTCTTTGGCTACCTCTTCCTGATTTTCCACCAGCTCTCTTCCTCTTGACCTGCCCAACTCAAGGAATGTACCCATTCACTGATCTTAGTCCCTCGGGCGTCTCATTCGTTTATCAGGGTCTTTATGGCACAACTAACCAGGAATCTCTCAGCAGGGAAACTCAAGGGAACTTGTTGTCAGGAAAACTACCAACAAACAATAACAAACACTTGTTGTTACAATGCAACTCACACATGATTTTGCTCTTTAGGCCTGACAACCTGGCTCTTCAATCTTCAGCTCCAAAGCACTCCAAAAACACTCCAATATGCTCTAGAATTCTCCCTCCATGGATGCTCCAACTCCAAGCTCACTTTCTTGTTCCCTCGTTGTTCATGCAAAAACATTGACTGTCTAAAACTGTTGTAGTTGCCCATACAAATTTCCTCTCCTTTGGCTTGCTTTCTTGACTCACACACTTCCCCAAGATGAATGTACTCAGGCCCCATGCTCCCAATAACTATGGGATGTGACTTCTCACACCCACCCTCTTACATGCATTCAATAATTGGCTTTGGGGACACTCAATCAGAAAATAGAGTTTAATAAATAATTATAATAAAATTCAAGAATGTGGGTGGAATTAATAGACATGGGTAATCCCCCCTTGGACCCCTCTTAGCCATTTTCCTAGACCCTCCCCTCTCTTGTGAATTAATCCATCCCCCATCTATGTCCATATCCCTTTAGCAGTTAACATCACATTTTATTTATTAAAACTTAGAAATACAGTTTGCATATACATCGCTTAGTCGTAGCCACATGTTATATCTACATTAAGCATTAATTAAATTGGGGATTATAGTGGAGATGTTACATTCCCCCTCCCCTACAATTGTGCACCATCCTCGATGCACACTATGTCGATATGAATATATGCAAATTTATATCACAATACTTAGAAAATAAAATTTTGCAATTTCACAACTCCAGCAACAATTCCAACCATAATCTCTTGTTCCTCTCAACCCGTTGATCTAAGGAATGCACCATTCGTTTATCAGGGCCAACCCAAGGAATGTACCATTCGTTTATCAAGGATACCCCAAGGAATGTGCCATTCTTTTATCAGGGCCCCGAGCGCAATTGGCTAGGCCTCTGAGATGTGGTTCCAAAACTCTGGCTGCTCAAAATGAAGTCTTGCATTATATTTTCTTCAAAATCGACAAAATTTTGTGGGTATTCTTCCCACATATTTTCTTCATGCTCCCATGTAGCATCTTCAGGACTGTAGCAGGTCCATTGAACCTTTACCATCCCTATGGCTTTGTCCCTGAGAACCTTAACTTTCCAGTCTATGATGCGTACTGGTTCCACCCAGAAATCCTCTTCGTGCTCCACCTGGATCACATTCCAATCAATTATGTAGTTAAGGTCAGGTATATATTTCTTTAATAATGACAAATGAAATACATTATGCACTCTCATGGATGTAGACAATGCTAACATGTGTGCAACTGGCCATATCTTTTCCAAGGTTTCAAAAGGTCCACAATATCTTGCTGCCAACTTTGGGCAACTTCCTAATCTTAACAAACTTCTTTTCTCCTTCACTTTTAAAAACACATGTTCACCCACTTTGAAATCTCTGAAAACTCTATTCTTTTTTGCATAAATTTTATGTCTCTCCTGGGAAGCCTTTAAATTTTGTTTGATCTTTGTCATTTTCTCTTCCATTTCCTTCAACAAATTTGTCCCAACAACTGCTTTGTCTATTGGATTATCCCAACTCACTGGTGCATTATATTTTTTGTCATACAATGCTTCAAACAAACTCATTTTCAATGAGGTTTGATACCCATTATTGTAAGCAAATTCCACTAAGTGGATATATTCCTCCCACCTTGATGGTTGATCCATCACATACATTATGAGCATGTCTTCAATTATTCTTTTAGTTCTCTTTGTTTTCCCATCTGACTCTCTGTGATACATTGTATTGAGATTTAAATTTGTTCCAAATCATTTGAACAAACCCTTCCAAAAATTAGATGTAAACTTTGGATATCTATCCAAAACTATTTCCTTAGGAACCCCATGTAGCATGTCAACTTCTTTCATGTAAATCTCTGCAATATGTGTTTCCTTGTGTGTTGTCTTCACCGAAATAAAATGTCTTGCCTTAGTTAATTTATCCACCACCACCATGATGGAATCATGTTGCTTCATTGTTCTGGGCAACTTTGTAATAAAATCAATTGTAACCACTTCCCACTTTCACTTTGGAATGGGCAATGGCTGCAACAGCCTTGCCGAATGTTTATGTTTAGTCTTCACTTTCTGGCACTCTAAAAATCTAGCTATGTAATTAGTCACTTCTTTCTTCATTCCTAGCCAAAAGTATTGGCTTTTTACAGTAGCAATGGTTTTTTGATATCCTGGTGCCTGACATATGGAACATTGTGCATTTCCTTGAGTACTACAATTTTCATCTCATTGGAATTCGTCACATATACTTTTCCTTTGTACAAGAGAACTCCATCTTCTTTCAACTCATAAAAATTAAATTTATGTTGAAAATTACCTTGTTGTAATGTTTCTTTTATTTTTAGATATTGATGATATGAAATTGTTGTTGCAATAATTTTATCCTTCAAATTAATTATGTACATGTTGATGGTTGCAATATGCATTTCATGAGCTCTCTCGTTGAGTGCATCAACCACTTGATTTTCCTTACCTTTGATGTTCTTAATTTCAAAGTCATTCTCACTAAGAAATGAAAACCATCTAGTTTGTCTGGCATTTAGTGTTGGTTGTCCAATCAAATGTTTCAGACCATAGTGATATGTCCTTGGCTCAAATTTCCTCCCCATGAGGTAATGCCTCCACATTTTTAGTGCATGTACAATTGCTGCTAACTCCAAGTCATGCGTAGCATAATTCCTCTCATGCTCTTTTAATTTTCTGGACTCATAGCATACCATATGATATTTTTGACTCAGGACTTCACCGAGCCCTTCCTTGCGTGCATAAGTACACACAACAAATTCTTCATCTGGATCTTCAATCGTCAAGATTAGCGCACTTGTCCATATGTCTTTCAATCGTTGAAAGCTCTCTTCACACCTAGAAGTCCACTCAAACTTCACTCACTTCTTTTGCAAAGAAGTGATTGGGCTTGCAACCTTTGGAAAACCTTTTATGAATCTTCAGTAATAACAAAAAAGACCCATGAATGATCTTACCTTAGTCACATTTCTTGGCGCTGGCCATCCTCTAATGGCCTCTATCTTCTTAGGATCCATTGTTATCCCATTAGCTGAAATAATATGCCCCAACTAGTGAATCTTCTTTTGATTAAAGATGAGCATACTTAGCTTAGCATACAATTTATGCTCTCTTAAAACTTGCAACACCATTCTCAAATGTTGTTCATGCTCCTCTTTTGACTTAGAGTAGATGAGTATATCATCCAATAATACAATTACAAACTTTTCCAGGTAATCCCCGAACACTCCATTCATCAGACACAAAAATTGTTGGGGCATTTGATAGTCCAAATGGTACTATCGTGAATTCATAATGTCCATATCTTGTCTTGAATGTTATCTTGTTGATGTCTTCTTCCTTTATCCTTACTTGATGATAACCTGATCTCAAGTCCATCTTGGAAAAGATTCTTGCACCTTTTAGATGATCAAATAAATCATCAATCCTTAGCAAATGATATTTGTTCTTTATGGTGATCTTATTTAGTTGTCTGAAATCAATACACAACCTTAAGGTTCCATCTTTCTTCTTTACAAACAACACTGAGACTCCCCAAGGTGACACACTTGGGCGTATATACCCCTTCTTCAAAAGTTCTTCAAGTTGCATCTGCAACTCTTACGACTCTAGTGTGCCCATCCTATAAGGTGTCTTAGACACTAAGGCAACTCTTGGCACCAAATTAATAAAGAAATCAGCGTCTCTCTTTGGTGGAAAACTTGGGATTTCTCTAAAAACATCTTCAAAATCCCTTAAGATCAAATGGTCTTCAATATTTGCCACTTTATCTTTGGCTGCCTCTTCCACGTGGGCTGCAAAAATCCGACATCCCTTCCTAAAACATTTTTTCAACAACATAGTTGAATCTCTCTAACAACTACAACTCTCAGAATTCCTTTAACCTTGCCTTGCTTCCCTTCTTCGTTAAGACATGTGATTGTCTTGTTGTAACCGTCTAGGACAACATGGCATTTTCCCAACCAATCCATGCCAATTAAAAAACCATATGAACCCAAAGGTATAATGTTCACATCTACCTTTGTGTTGAGTCCATTCATGTTTATCTGACATTTTTTAAATTGATCATTGATCTTCCTCTTAGCCCCTATGGCTAACTGAACTAACCAAGATTTATTATGCTTACACATTTGCAAGTGAAATCTTTCAACAACGTTAGAGTTTATGTAACTATGACTATCTCCAGAATCAATTAAAATTTGTATGGGTTGGTTATCAATCTTACCTTCCACTTCAATCATGGGGGATTGATATTCTGTTTGCTTGTTGTCCAAGACCGCATAAATCCTTGGCATGTTTCCTCCCATGTCTTCCATTGTTTCATCCTCCTAAACGTTGTGGACAACCCTCATTCTTTCTCCTCTGTGAGGGAAGTCCCTATATAAGTGATCTCCCTAACATCCCCAACATTATACATGTTGTTGCTTCCTTGGCCTTTTCCCAAATGAATATGTTGTCTTGTGCTCATTTTGGGTTGACTGACTTTGTTGATTTGCTAGGGAGTTATTCTTGAAAAAGGGTGGATTAAAACCTTTCTACCGTTGATCCTTTTTCCCTTTCATCTTGTCACTCCAAGTGTTTTGGAAAACCGACCTTCCTCTACTTTGCTCATAAAGATGTTTTTCTCTCCTTATGGCTTCCTCCAAAGTCTTGGGGTTATAATATTGTATCTTGTCATTAGAAGGAGGGTAACCCATTTAGAAACCTTCAGATTTTAACTTTTTCATCCTTTACGAAGTCAACATATTTCAACAATTCAAAGAACTTATTCTCATATTCATTCATTTTCATGGTTCCCAACTTGAGTTCAAAGAACTCTTTCATCTTTCTTTCATAATAATGTTCGGACAAATATTTCTCTTGGAAATATCCTTTGAACTACCTTGATGAGATCTTTTTCTCATCAAGGTTCTTGTCTTACTTAAGCTGATCCCACCACATGCTCATTTTCCCTTGTAAGTGGTAGGTTGAAATTATAGCCTCTTCCCTTGAGGGGTAATCATGTAGCTGGAAATATTTCTTCATTTCCAGCAACCATGCCTCAGCCTCTTCTCCTTTCCTATGCTCATCATTGAAATTTGGTGGCTTGATTTTCCCGAGTTCACCTTGCAAGATGTCTGCCCCAGGCCTTCTCCTTTGCCTCGTAACAAGAGACACATTTGGGTTGTTCCTTGGCCCTGAACTTTCATGATTTATTCTTGTGAACTACCTTGGAGAATGATGCCTACTCATGCTTCTTGACTACATGACATTCTCATGATCATCCCTTTTGCTTTGGGATATAAATGTTGCCACTTGTCTAGCACTAGTTGCTTGCTTGGTGCTAGAGTCCTTGTTGACTTGCTTGTGCAACATATTAAGGTTTTGAAGTATCTCTTCCCGAGCCTTCTTAATCCTTTCATTGTCATCTCTATAGCTCTGCACTCCCCAATGCAGGCTTCTCATAGTTGCAGGCACTTACCTGCCTCTTCTTCCATTAGAATTTGTCTCAACATTTCCCATGCTGACAAGACCTATAATATCTTCCTCATGGCTATAATATCCCTGAGCATCTTCCATAACTCCATTCCTTAGATAAGAACCAAATTTGTTTTCCTGTACCTATAATTCTACAAGAAATGTGCATGCAATAATTACTGTTAGAACATGCATAGTGTAAAACATTTCATTAATTAGAGCACGTGATATTATTCTAATCAATTATGAAGAACAAAATGCACCAAATCACAATCTAATTCCTTATATGCATTCTTCTCTGAAACAACTTTCCAACGGTTGCACTCATGCCTCATTCTGAGTTTTGAGCGAAAAGTTACAACATTTACATGTTACAATTTTCCACTTATTTCCTGCTACATAAATCTATTTATTAATTTTTGAGAAATTTTAACACCCAATTAAAATTTATGGGTGGACAGATTCCTTCTCCTCCTCAAGACCTTTACAGTGACTATTCATTTTCTCAAATCCAAGCTCTGAGCTTAAAGTTATGGTTAAGAGAAGTTTTGACTGTTTTTCCCAATTTATCCTTGTATGTTACATATGTCTTCTTTCTCTTCCTACACATTTTTTCATACTTAGATTCCAAATGTGGCTCAATTATTGTCTTATATGGTTCACAAGTTGTCCATATACTACTCATGAGCCCCAAATGGACTTATGATCAAGGAGTTATGCCCTCTTGGAAGTAAATGTGCCAAAATTTTACCCTTATTGTTTCAACTGTAATTTTCTCATATGAGCTTTGTTTTGCACCCGGAATAGTTTATTGGATATCTCTCTCTAAGTTCTTTTATTTAAGTTGAACAGACATAGTGTACCTTGGTTCACTTTTTCGTCGTGGGTTTTGATCGGCTAAAAACATTGTTTAGGGCCTCAAAATCGCCCCGCAAGTTCATGACCTTCAAAAATATGAAAAATTCAGAAAATTCATTTAAAACTGACTATTTTACTATTGCAGTAGTCTTTAAAATCTGAGTTGTTGATCTCAAATCGGGTGGGATCTGAGTCATTGATCCGAGTTCCATCGATAATTAGTCGATCGACACTTTCCTTTTGATGCACACAACACTTTGCACAAATTGTTGACCTGGCCATCAACCATCAACCCATTCCTTTGGCAACCAATTCACACTACATCATCAAATTGACCAACCCGACCATCGATGGATTTTATTAGTGTATGGACACCTTACCAATTTGGTTGACCCCCGACCATTAGCCATCGACCATCCTTGTTGGCTAACGAAAACAATTTTCCAAATCGGTTGACTTAACCGCCAACCATTTCTTAGCTCACACGACAACTGCTAACGTGGCATGACATGTAGATGCTGACATGGCATGACACGTATACTCTAGCATGACACTTTGGTTGATGTGGCATGACACATCATAACCCTCTTTTCTCCATCGACCATCGACAACTTCTGTTGGATGACCTGAACACCTTGCTAAATCAACCGACACTCGACCATCGACCCATTGGCCATCGACAACTTTTGTTGGATGAACCAAACACCTTGTCGAATCGACCGACACCCGAACATCAACCCATCGAAAATTTTCATTAGCGACTAAAAACACTTCGTTAAATCTGGCCGACCCGACCGTCGATCGTCAACGATTTCCTTTGGCCAACTCCAACACTTAGAAAATTTTCGACTAAACTCCCGATGAATTTGGAACGTTGATATCCCATTGAAAAATGATCTCAGTTGTTGATCTACCAACTTTGTCCAACTCTATCGACACCCGACCATAAACCATTGGATGTCGGAGATATATTTTCGCCAAATGAAACTCTTCGCCAATTCTTCTGACCCGACCATCGACTATTGGTCATTTCTCTTGGCGAATTTCCAACACTTAGAAATTTCGACCAAATCCCCAATGAATTTGGATCATCGATCTCCAAACCAAGATGATCTTGACCATCGATTGGCTCCAACTCCCAAACAACCAAAACTAAACTAGATTTTCGATCTACTTCAACTTCCCAACCGCCAAAAATGAATCTCGGCTTTTGGTCTACTCAACCTTTCAAAGGGCTGAAACCTTATGAATTTTTAAATTTATTAAAATGAATCTGGGTCGTTGATCTCGTGATCAAATGCGATCTCGATCGTCGATTCATCAACTATGTCCAACTTCTATAGGTGGCCATTAAAACTCGAATTTCAGCCTTCCAAGTTGAATTTAACTCTGTAACTTTGCATATTGGCTCCACCGAACCTCTTAAACAGTTATGAGTCTTTTAAACTTGAATTTTTCTCACGAATTTGGGGATTTCGCTCTGATTTTTCTTCCTTTCTCCCCAAATTCATCAAAAACAAATATGCAACATCAAAATTTCCCAATTCGTGGTCGTCTTGGCCCATACAAGCCCAATGTTTGAACCAGAGGCTCTGATACCATAACGCAACATCCCCAAACCCAACTAAGGTCCATTAACGCGAAAAATCTCGTAAATTAAAATGTTTTGCTATCTACTTAATTTCTTGTAGCTTCTAGCTACGAATTACAACCAAACTTAGCTATTGTTTGTTACCATTAATTAAATCAATCTACAACATTTTTAAACAACATGAATATAACTAAATAACTCAACACAACAACATAAAAAATTGTATTAAACATAGAGTTCATGCAAGGTAATTTAACTCATAAATACATCACATAAACAGATAAAACACTTATCTTTTAATTCAGTTGTGCAACCAACTGCTTGGGACGGACGTTCCACCCAACCATAGACCTATTGTTCCAAATATCAATAGCAAGTCACCCCCGATTTAGGGCTAACAATCCACAAAAGAGGGTGGTCTCTCACTGTCCACTCATAGCTTAGAAAACCCGCAACCCACTAATATTCTCCTACAACTATCCTGATTTTCCACCAACTCTCTTCCTCTTGACCTACCCAACCCAAGGAATGTACCCCTTCATTGATCTCAATCCCTCGGGCGTCCCATTCGTTTAACATGGTCTCTATGGCATAGGTAACCAAGAATCTCTCAGCAGGGAAACTCAAGAGAACTCACTGCTAGGAAAACTACAAACAAACAACAACAAACACTTGCTATTATAGTGCAACTCATACAAGAGTTCAGTCTTTGGGCATGCCAACATAAATCTTCAATCTTTAGCTCCAAAATGCTCTAAAAACACTCCAACATGCTCTAGAATTCACTCTCCATGGATGCTCCAACTCCAAGCTCTCCTTCTTGCTCTCTCCTTGTTGTTCATGCAAAAACATTGTCTGTCTAAAATTTTTGTAGTTGCCCATACAAATTTCCTCTCCTTTGGCTTGCTTGATTGACTCACACACTTCCCCAAGCTGATTGTACTTAGCCCCCATGCTCCCAATAACTATGGGATGTGACTTCTCACACCCACCCTCTTACATGCATTTAATGATTAGCTTTGGGGACACTTAATCAGAAAATGGAGTTTAATACATAATGAAAATAAAATTAAGGAATGTGGGTGGAATTAATAGACATGGGTAATTCCCCTTTGTTGGCCCTTGACCAAGTTTTTGGAGATCCTTGGTCAAGTTTGACCTATTTTGGGACTTGGACAGCCTGTCGAAGGCGGAGCGCAAGAAGAAGCAGAGATCGCGGGATCTCGACCCTCTTTTGGGTCCTTTTTGGGATTTGGGAATATGTAACGGGTATGGGATGCCGGCCCATGGGTTTACCCATGTTTAGGCCTATTTTGTATGTATAAATAGAAGGCTCGGAAATGTAAGAAGTAGTTGTGCAAGTTGGATAAGTGCTAAGAGTTGGATCTGTGTGATCAAGAATTGTAAGGCTTCGTGAATACTGTGTGAGACTTGCAGAGCTAAGTGCAAGTCATTGTAAGAGACTGTGAAGGGATTTGTCCTATGCGGAGTAAGGTTTATGTGGCTTTGTGCATGTAGATGACTGATTGAAGCTATAAAGAAGAAGAGTTGGTGGACGTAGCCCCAGGGTGGGGGTAAATACTGTGTTATTCTGCTCTGTGCGATGTTCTGATGTGTTTATGTGTTATTTTCTAAGTGCTTTGATATAGATAGATAGATCTGTTTATTCTTTGTGCTTATGATGAATTTGGATGCTAGATCTGACATCTTTGAACTTGCTTAGTGCTTGGATTTGCTAGATCTGATCTAATTCTTTATGCCAAGTGCTTATATACATTAGATCGGGGTGAATGTTGCGATGCTCTATTTTCTCTGTGGAGTAGATATTGGTTAGATAATGATGAACTAACAATGCTAAGTGCTCTATTAAATATTATAATCACAGATCTGTGTCCCAGCTAAGGTTGCAGACACCTGAGTCCTGCAACCCCCCCTGCCTCTACCTTGGGTGAGACTTCATATGCTTCGCAGGTGTTGCCGAAAGGGCCGGTACTTAGGGTTTTGTTGGTGTGTTGTTGTAGCATTGAACCCTGGGTCTGCCCCTGTGCCAACACCCTTGGACCCCTCTTAGACATTTTCCTAGATCCTCCCCTCTCTTGTGGATTAATTCAGCTCCCATTTCTGTCCATATCCCCCTAGCAACTGACATCACATTTTATTTATTAAAACTTATAAATACATTTCACATATACATCGCTTGGTTGTAGCCACATGTTATATCTACATGAAACATTAATTAAACTAGGGATTATAGTGGGGATGTTACATTCATTGCTAGATCGAAAAATGAGGCAGTCAATTTCTTTAGTATCAATTTTTTTTAATTGTTGTGGGAGAATAACCAAACCGCAAATGGATTTACTAATCAATCCACCCTGTTAAAAAAGAAGGGGACATTAGCATCAATGATGAAGATCATGATCTACCCATTCCATAAACATATTAGCACAAGGATCAAGCCATGTAGCAGCCCTTTAAGGCACCACGTGGCTTAATGCATGACATCTAGATCATATAGCATGGGGAGTTATGGGAAGAGATTCGAGCCTCCTTGTCACATGCCTAGACTCATAAACTCACATGCTTATGTAATCTTGTATGGTTTCTTCTGTTGTCACAGTGGGACTATGGATTATTGGAATGCATTGCATCTATGAAGGTTTTGGTCTGTAGGTGGTCACGACATCCTAGTGAGATATGTTTACTCTTGGTTTAATGTCTTCGAGCACTAGAGAATGTTACAAACATAAAAATGATAATAATAAATATAATAAATTGTAATAATAATTAATATCATTTAATTAAATCAAGAGGCACGTACCTCTTCATCAAGAGTCACGTACCTCCTCACCTCGTGACCAGTCAATGCTATATAGCAACCGTCATGAGGGTAGTGTAATCATCATCTTTATATTCAATTAAATATTAATACTCAAAAATATCCATTTCTTAGTGAATAAGAGTTTTTTATGCTACAATGGTATCAGAGATTTCGTTCTGATCCAGCTTCTGCCATTAAAATTTTCCCCACCTGTGCATTCTCCCCATTAATTTTACCCCACCCATACTCGATTCCTAAACCCACACCCTACCTTGTTCTTAAACCCCCCACCCATATTAGTTCCCAAAACCCCACCCGTAACTATCCCCCACTCTGTAACATTTTCGCTCCCGTAACTATTCCAGTAATTATTTTCCCCCGCGCCCTCACACTACCCTCACTCCCTCACACAACCGCCACACCCTCACCCTCACACAACATCGACCCCACCTCTATTCCACTCGACACCACTTCCTTGACATTCCCACACAATCACCATCCCGCAGACCCTCCCTGACACACACCCCGCACATACCCTG
>ML799726.1:258192-292732 GCA_009831015.1 Picea engelmannii | reverse complement strand
CTTTTGGGGTTTCAAGCCATCATATGGGGGTCCTTCAACTTCGTAGAGCCATAACTCTCAAACCGTGAGGAGTTATGTGACATTCCACATACCACCGGAAATGGCATGTCAAGCACTATCCATCTAGGATAGTTTCACCAACAACTTCATTGTTCTTCATCTCATTAATCCACATGCAAGCATGGGTCCTCCAACCGTTCTTCTAGGATAACTCAATCCGTAAAGCGTCTTCCCGTGAGGGCTTTCACCATAAGGGGACCACTTTGGAGTTCATCCATTTGTGCACCTTATCAACCATGATAAGACAATAATGATTCGTCTTTGCATCAATTCACCACTGCATCATATATATCAACTATGCATCATGACAACTCATTGATCCATCTTCATCAATGCAACATATCAATGATCCATCTTTATCAATTGTGGTTGGGTTGCACTAAAATCTTCACCATGATGGAAGCTATAAATCCTATATTTGTTACATACATGAAAGTACCCCTCTTGAAAACATACTCTCACATAATTGAAGTATTGTTGTATAAAAGCACTTTCACACACACGCACACATGCACATGTCCGCGCATGTGTGTGTGAAAGTGCTTTTATAATCGGTCAAGGAATACCTATGAGTGCCAGTCAAAAGTAAAATTACGACATAATTGTTATCTCATCCCTATGAGCAGCTAGGACAATAATTGTTATCTCATCCCATAGTAGTCCAGAGGACATAAGGGGACCCATCAAGCTTTTACAGACAACATAAGAACATGAATACACTGTGGATGATTCATATAGAATCCCACAGAAAGAAACATTTCATTAAATTATTACACAATGGAGATTCATTACGTGAACCCACTAAACCTGACTGGCACCACTGTCGGTCAATTAGACATGACAAGGCCCATCGTGCTTCCTTTTAATTAGAAGAAGAATAACATCGTCTTGAAAGATCTAGAGAATTAGATGTTGTTGCCATGGGTGGAAGACTATTGAAAGATCTGTAGAAAGGTGACCCCATCATAGTTGGTACTCGTTCATTTTCAGGATTACAATTAAATCCCCAAATCTTGTTTTTTTGCCTGAAGTGAGGCAAATATGGAGGTCTATGATATTGCAGCTGCAAAGTACTTCCAAAATATAAGATTTCAAAGCAAAATCATGCATTTGATTTAGCAACTTCTTCCAATTCAAATCTTAGCCAAATGATAAAATCCCGAGGACTAATATTAGCAAATTCTTCTGTTCTCAGACAATATTTATACAAGATAATGTAGAACCAACTGCTTCACTGTTCTTGAAAGATAACATCACACTCAAAGATGAACCAAATATTACCTACATGCTTTATATACAACATGATGTTACAATAATCTATGTACCAAAACCATGGTTCATGAATGAAAATATACCTTTAACCCAAATATGGCTCAAACTTTATCACACTTTGATACATCTTGGTTGACTGCCTAAAATACCAAAGATTGGACTCACAATTGTTTCCTCTATTTACCCAATGGTGTAAGATAAGCTCATAATAAGGACTAAACTTAACCATCATGGCTATACATTCAAAACAAAAACAAATTGTACAATATTTACAAACAAGAACCCAATGAAATCCTTCTGGTATTGGATGAGAGATCTAGGAGGATCCAAGGAATGCTCACATAGGTTTAGAAGGGTCTGGAATGCTTGTAGAGGTCCTAGAAGGGTTTGGAATGCTCATAGAGGTTCTAGGGGATCCACAAAAGCTAAAAGTTCGACCCTCTCAAAAGTTTGTGAAAATGACATCATTGCATATAGTTCGTCGTTAGCTTTCCAATGGCACAAATGCCACATCAAACAAAGCTCATATGCAAAATTTATGAGCAGTCAAAGTTCCAATCAACCAGGTCAAAAGTATAAGTATAGGGAAAATAAAGAGGTGGCACGTGTCACCAATGCAAGGGTGACGCATGACCCCTAATCGACAATTGTCTAGGCAAGGTAAAAATCCAAGTGGTCCAATCGTCAGTTGAAAAGTGGCAGACAATTGGTTCAATCCTAATTTGACATGTGGCATTGAAGAGATGTCGCAACCTCCCATTGGCCAATATTGATATGATTGTATAATTTTTTTGGGACTAGCAGGATTCAACTGCATGAACTCCCAAAAGTCTTAACAACATGGCAGCCTCCCATTGGTCAATATGGCAACCTCCCATTGGCCAATATTGATATGGTTGTATAAATTTTTTGAGACTAGCAGGTTTCAACTGCATGACCTCCCAAAAGTCTTAACAACATGGCAGCCTCCCATTGGTCAATATTGATATGGTTGTATAAATTTTTTGGGATTAGCTGGGTTCAACTGCATGAGCTCCCCAAAGTCTTAACAAATCCCACTCCACCAACACACCACACATCATCACTTAATATCTATGTGTTAGATTTACACAAAGTTTAATATGGGCGGCCAAAGGGCCTAAGCCCTTGACCTTTGGCCCTTGGTCTTGGCATATACCACATAACCAACATCGATCATGGAGGGGGCTCAACGCATATTCCGACGGGAGTTTAAATAACCATATATATGTTCCCACATTTGCACGGAGGTTAGACTATGCTATTCATAACATATAGTTTCAAACTATATGTTATATCCAAACTACCGTGTAACCTAAACATATTCGCGGGCGATAAACCTTGGTTATAACCATTATAAACGAATGTTTCGCGTGGAGTTATAACTATATAACATATGGTTGTATATGTTACCACAAATAACAAAACAAGCAATAAAGAAAGAATGGAACCATCGACCTACGATAGGTTGCCAACGGACTTAACCAAGTCCGCTAGCAATAAACATTTGGTTATAAAATTAACTCAGTTAAATTTAATGTAAGCCCAAAAGTTCGAGAAGAAGTTAAGGAGGTGCGCCCTATTTAATGGTACGCAACCCAATGCATTGTACACAACACACACAATTAATGCAGTTTTTTTTCCTTGTAATGTACGCTGGAGGTATAAGGCATACGAGGTAACACCGTAAAGTATGTTGAGGGGTACCTTCACGAAATTTTAAGTATTTTATATCATTTTGTACAATTTTTCGCCAGAAATTCAACGGTGTACTCCATTTCTATATTTAAGCATCGGATTTTCAGAGTGTCTTTTAAATTGTGTTTTTGTAAGCCTATGTTGTATTGTAATTTGGAATTTTGAGATGATAAAGAATAATCATGCTATTTAAAGGGACTTTGAAGATGTAATGATGTATGTCATTTACATATGTATTTGAGTTCTTTTATTTCCTGTTGTATTATCTCATTTTACAGTTCAAGTTATTCATTAATTTATCGGTTTATGGATAAGTAAGACATTCACATGATATTTTGCAAATAGTCAAGTGATTTTCAATTTCCCGAACCTGATCGGATGTTTTATGTGTATTATGAACTAATTGACATCTAAGGATTTTCGGGTTGAATTAATATCATAGTTTGTTGATATTTAAAAATCAAGTTGGTATCAGAACTCGTGTGGTATTTTTAGATCAATGAGGGGGTTGACTATAAGATCCTTTGAGTTTGGTAATCATATTTATCTCCTGGATAGGGACTGCCTTTAAGTGTGCTTTTCTGGTCAACAGATATGCAATGCAATTATCTTTACCAGGCTTATATTCAATATTGGAATCATAGTCGTCTAACCACAAACTCCACCTCAAAACTCTATTATTACCTTGCTCGAGCAACCTGTGATTAAATAGCATTCCTTTCATATGTTTCAAGTATGTTCTTATAGTAAAATGGACTGGTTTGAGAAACAATCTGAATCTCTTAATTCTATTTTTTACAGCCAGTATTTCTTTGTGATATGAAGGATATCTTAGTTCTGGGTCATTAAAGCAACCAAAAAGATACATACATAGATGTTCTCTATTAGAATGTTTTTGTAATAATATGCTTGCCCATACTTCATCTAAAGCATCAATTTCAAGAATAAATGGATAATTCATATATGATAGATATAATTTTGGCAAGTTTTTTATTTTCTGCTTTATGATTTTCACTGCCTTTGTCATGTTTTCATTCCAAGGAAATTCTTTCTTGAGTCTTCTCTGTAAACATTTAAAATCTTTGGTCTAGTTCTCATAGAAGTTTCTAATGTAATTCAAGCTTCCAAGGAACCGCTCCAATTACTTTTTGTCAAGGATCATGTCTAGAAATTTAGATAAGGCTTTCAACACATGTTCTTGCATTTCAATCTTTCCTTGCGATAAAATGAGACCAAGATATTATATCATGGTTTCGGCAAATTCAAGCTTCCAAGGAACCGCTCCAATTACTTTTTGTCAAGGATCATGTCTAGAAATTTAGATAAGGCTTTCAACACATGTTCTTGCATTTCAATCTTTCCTTGCGATAAAATGAGACCAAGATATTATATCATGGTTTTGGCAAATTCAAGCTTTGTCTTACTCAGAGAAATTTCATGTCTATAAACTCTATCATACACTTGCTCTATGTGTTTTTTATGTTGATTCATATCTACAGAGAAAACAAGGAGATCATCAATATATACAATCACAAAATCCCATTCAACTGGATCATAAGCATGTGTAAATATATCCATAATCTTGTGTTGGAACTTAGTCTTGCCTCACAGAGGACACTGATTTTCCTAGTGGCTAGGCTTGTGACAAATATAACAATTTGTTCTCTTACTGGGAGTTTTCCTTTTCTTGGAAAATGTTTTTCTAGGCTTCTTATCAGGTCTGGTGAATTGCCTAGATTTCTTAAACCTGTATGGATTTCTATAAGACTTAGTCTTACATTCCTGGCATTTACAATGTTCTCCACAACTTTTCTTTTTATGTGTATTTTTTCCATAACCAAAATGGTAAGTTTATGAAAATATATCACAGAATGAACCATCAAATCCTAAGTGTTTCTTCATCATGCATTCTTTCTGTAAACTAGTCATAATTTGTTCATGCACACCTGCGAGTGAAAGCTCTTTAATATATATTTTTTTCTCTAACCAAATCTGGTATTCTACCAGGGATTGCAGATATACACTTTCTCAAAAATGCAGGGTTGTTAGGATCACGAGATTTGTACAGAAGATCTTGCATAATACAATAAAATTATGGAAGGTCTTTAATGTTACGTGATATTTGATTCATTAATAAGTCTGAATACAGATGTGTATCCACCTTTTCCTTTCCATAGAATTCATGTAGTACTCTTTTTAATAATTCTTCTAAAGGTCTTTCAGATTCCGTGATATGGAGTTTATCATCTAGATTCAACTTTTTCCACCAAAGATTTAAATTTCCTATGAATCCCCAATTGATCCTTAAGGCTAGTTCACCACAAGTGACTTTATTCTTAAATATAGCCTTTTGCATTTTTTCCCATGCATTCCATTTCTGAACAACTATCATGATTTCCTTTTTGGATTTGCAATTCAGATTAGAAATGGGGGTAGGGTCAATGTTTTCTCTACTGAAACTAGAGTGGTCTTCAAAATTAGCTGGGTCATATGGGATTTTCCTTTTTGATCCATATTTGCCATTACACCATTTTTCCCATGTAGTTTGAAAAGACTGACCACCTTGTTCATCAATTCCTTTTGGTAGTCCTCCTAGATTAGCTCCCGAAGATTCAAGTTTTTCTTCCTTTATTACTTTTATTTCTATTAGTTGTGTAGAAAACTGATCTTTGATCATTAGGAGCTTCTCTTGAGCTAATTTTACTGCAGTTTCTGTTCTTGGGATTTTTGACTGAGGCCTATCTATTGCTTTGAGTAATAGATGTTTTCTTTCTAAAGATTTAGGATCAAAGAAACTGAAAGTTTGTTGGTTTACCGCAGCCAAAGACAATGGAGGAGAAGGAGATCTAGCATATTCATGTAGTAAGTTGGTTTTTAAATCTGCAAGGAATCCCATGATAATATCCATCTTTTGTGTTATTTCTGCTAGTTCTCTAGATTGTGAGGAATTGGTTTCCAGTTTGTTTAGATTAGTATGTATGCCAATTATGTGACTCTTTGTTTGTATAATGTCTTGGGCCATATCATCAATATTATGGTCTAAGCATACTGACTGGTAACTAGAATAATTCTTATGCATCCTAATTACATCTTGTGACCTTTTGTCACTGGATTTTCTGTATCGTACGAAGTCCATATCAACAACTAGACTTCCATGTTTGAATTTAGGAGTGAAATTTCTTGGGCTAAGATACCTTTCTGGTACCAAACTTGTATTTCTCGAGGTCTCCTTTTCCCTAGGTAGGCCATATCTAAGCATTTTGATCTCTCTTGGAGTTGTGATTTGGAGACAATATATGCAATCAAAATGTTGGCTTATATGATCTAGATAATGTTTGGCCCTATCCTCTTTGCTTGCATTCATTGTGATATTGTGAATGCAAACCAAAGATCTCAAGTGTAAAAGTGGTATCAAAGCCAAATATTAAAGTGGTTTCCTGGATAAGCCCCTATCTCCCATCAATGGTTGTTGTCAACCTTTGGTTAACATGTTTTAAGGCTACTGAGCACAACATTGGTTAGAGTATTTTGGCTAATATATATCCAATGTAGACTGTAGATATTTTCTGTAATTGTTATTGAGTAATAAAATACCATTTTGATTGTGTCTATTATTGTGCCTAGAATTCGAGCCATATATTGGATATGTGTAGCGCACCTTTTCTGGCTACCAAGGCTTAAATGCTCTTGAGAAATCTATAACACCACTTTGTACATAACTCATACAGGTATTATATAATCCACATGCATTTAAACAAATAAACACATTAAACTCAGAGTAAAACTTATTATTTACTGCTATAATTAACAATCAATAGCGTTTCATATTAATTCATATACACAGCGGAAGTCATGACATCATAAGCAACAGAATCATGCAAAACATGATTAAAGCGTAATCAAATACTTATCTTTTAACAGTGATAGAATCCACCAACCAAGTGCAGGCCTTCCACGAACCTCCCAGCCTTAGACCACACTGCTCATCAGCTCAGCAGTGGGTCACCCCCTAGCTGGGACTAAGCTCCACCCCAAGACAAGGAATCCTAGGCTAGGTTGAGGTTACAGGGAAAAACAGTACACAACCACATGACGGGATTCTCTCCCAGAAACCACTCACACTCATTGCCCACAGACCCTCATTCCCCACATGCTTGTTCCACCCCAGGAGTATACACCTTCTCTGTCACCTGGACAGTCCTTCGGCTGCTAACCTCCCTTGCCTTGGGTTACAACAACAGACCGGACCGGAAGTCTCTGGGCTCTGTGGCAGCTACAGGGTTCCTTCCAGGAGTCCTCTCCTTTCTCTACGCACTCTCTCCCCTGGAGAGAATCGATCATAGGCCAACAAGCCACACATAGTCCAGTACTGCGTGGCCACAACAATCCCACGGGAAAAACAAACACATGCTCAATCACCATTAGTTCAACAATCACAGATTGGTCTCACGGTCACTGCTTCAGGACAGGGACTCCACACACAGGCTCAGTCTCGGCAGTGGATGCACACCGATTCTCCAGACGAACACCCATTTTTCAGTTCAGAAGGTGTACGAGGTTTTCTGTAGAGGTTGGATCCGTCGTACCGCTCAGAGGTCGTACTCACTCAGGCCGTCGGGGTGGAATCGAGGAGAACCCCTCTCGCGGCTCATCTTGGCCATTTTATTTGCATGGGTCAGGGCTGACACTTGTCGCCCTGGAAACTGCATGCGTTCCTCAGCATGCATTACCTTCCTTATGGTTAGGAACTTAGGATAAAACATAAATGGCACATGTTCTTTTGGAATAATAATAAAATATTATTCCCAGGCTTAAGCCCCCTAGGCCAAACACTTAGCCCCTTTTTCCCACCTTCCAGCCCCTAATTCTTTGCCCACTCTATGGATGCTTAGTCCCCCTTCACTCATTCATCGTGGTCGGTCTTCACATGGCGGTGTTTATATTTTATTAATTGTTCTGCATGATTACATATACAACAACAGGCTCTTGGCCTTCAACGCTTAGGCTCCCTGGCCTAACAAACACATAAGCCACCAGTGTATAAAAACTTGGCTCACCAGCCTATAAAACATAATTACAATTCCTTTCAGAACATAATTTACGACAGGGCTCGGCCTTGGGGACACTACAATCCCCCTCCCCTTATTTCTGCACTGTCCTCAGTGCAATTTACACTGTCTCTGCAAGCCTTTCAAAATTTTCAAAAAGATGCGGGTACTCTGCTCGCATAACCTCTTCATGCTCCCATGTCGTGTCCTCAAGACCGTACCAGATCCACTGGACCTTTACAAGCTCTATGGCTCGATTCCAGAGCTGTTTGCTTTTCCTGTTTAATATGCGCACATGATGCGCTTGCAGGACACCTTCTGGTTCCACCTGAATCACATTCCAATCGATAACATGATTAGCATCATGTACATATTTCTTAAGTAGTGAAACATGAAACACATTATGTACAGTCATAGATGGAGATAATGCAAGCATGTATGCAACTGGCCCACAAAATCTTGCTGCCAACTTGGCGCAACTTCCCAGCTTTAGGGAACTCCTGTTAGTTTTTACTTTCAGGAAAACATGGTCACCCACTTTGAATTCTCTGTGGGTTTTGTTACTATCAGCGTAACTTTTCTGCCTGTCCTGGGCAGCTTTTAGATTCTGTTTAATTCTTATCATTTGGTCTTCCATCTCTTTGAGCAGTTCAGGCCCAACTACTGCTCTGTTAGCTGGATTATCCCAGCTCACTGGAGTGTTGCACTTTCTTCCATAAAGTGCTTCGAAATGGCTCATCTTCAACGATGCATGATACCCATTATTGTAGGCAAATTCTACCAAATGCAGGTAGTCTTCCCACCTTGATGGTTTATCCATCACATACATTCTCAGTATGTCTTCTATTACTCTGTTCACCCTCTTTGTTTGACCATCAGACTCAAGATGATACGCTGTACTAAAGTTCAGATTCGTTCTGAATCCCTTAAATAGTCCTTTCCAGAAATTTGAGGTGAATTTCGGGTCCCTATCAGACACAATTGTCTTAGGAATTCCATGCAAGCGTGCAACTTCTTTTAAGAAGATATCAACAACATCTGCTGCCTTGTGGGTGGTTTTCAGTGGAATAAAATGGGCAACTTTAGTAAGCTTGTCCACCACCACCATGATTGAATCATGTTGCTTGCTTGTTCTAGGTAGTCCGGTGATAAAATCCATTGTCACCACGTCCCATTTCCACTCAGGAATGGGTAACGGATGCAACAACCCTGCTGGGTGCCTATGCTCAGCCTTAACCTTTTGGCACTCCATACATCTGGCGATGTATTCAACGATTTCTTTCTTAAAACCCGACCAAAAATAATGGCTTTTGATTGCTGCCACAGTCTTCTGATATCCAGGATGTCCAACATAAGCCACATTATGCATCTCCTTTAGAATTGCTAGCTTCAATTCTCGGACATTGGGTACATACACTCTGTTTTTATACAGAAGTAAACCATTAGTTCTCAAGGTGTAACTTTCCTTGGTCTGTGGTCTCTCACTCTGTTGTAGCTTTGCTACAAGACCTCTGTACTGCAAATCAATATTTGCAGCTTCCAAAATTCTGTCTTTCATCTCAGTCCTGTACATGCTAATGATTGTAGCATGTAATTCGTGCACTTTTCTGCTGAGTGCATCATCCACCTTATTTTCTTTCCCTTTGATATGCTTGATATCAAAGTCATATTTGCACAGAAACTCTAGCCATCTGGTTTGCCTCGCATTTAAAGTCGACTGATCAAATAAATACTTCAGACCGTTGTGGTCTGTTCTTAATTCGAATCTCCTTCCCATGACGTAATGTCTCAATTTCCTCAATGCATGGACGATTGTTGCCAGCTCTAAATTGTGAGTGGCATAATTCTTCTCATGGTCCTTCAACTTTCGGGACTCATAACAAACTACAAATCCCTCTTGGCTGAGAACTCCTCCCAGCCCCTCCTTACACGCATCTGTGCACACTACATAATCCTTATTTGGATCTGCAATCTTTAGGATTGGAGCACTGGTTAGTAGTTGCTTCAATCGCTGGACGCTGCTCTCACATTCTTCAATCCATTGGAAATTCTTCTCCTTCCTTTGTAAGGAAGTGATAGAATGAGCTATCTTTGAGAATCTGGCTATAAACATCCTATAGTAGCCTGTCAGACCCATAAAAGATCTAACTTCTGCCACATTCCTTGGCGTTGGCCATTCTCGAATGGCCTCTACCTTTTCAGGATCCACAACGATCCCTTCTTCAGATATAATGTTCCCCAAGTAATGAATTTGCCTTTGATAAAATGAGCACTTGCTCAGTTTTGCATACAACTGATGTTCTCTCAACACCTGCAGCACCATTCTCAAGTGTTGCTCATGTTCTTCCTCTGTCTTGGAATACACCAAGATATCGTCCAGGAAGACTATGACAAACTTGTCCAAATAATCTCTGAACACTCCATTCATTAAGCACATGAAAACATCAGGCGCGTTGGATAGCCCAAACGACACCACTGTGAACTCATAATGACCGTACCTTGTTCTAAAGGCGGTCTTACTGATGTCCTCATCATTTATTCTCATTTGGTGATATCCTGATCGAAGATCTATTTTCAAAAATATTTTTGCATCCTTCAACTGATCAAAAAAATCATCAATCCTTGGTAGAGGATACTTGTTCTTGACAATGACCTTATTCAACTACCGAAAATCAATGCACGGTCTCAGTGTCCCATCTTTCTTCTTCACGAATAGGACCGGGGCACCCCATGGTGACACGCTGGGGTGAATGTATCCCTTCTTTAGTAGCTCTTCAAGTTGCAATTGCAACTCTTTCAGCTCTGGCATACTCATTCTATAAGGAGCCTTCAAAACTGGAGCTGCTCCAGGCATCAAATTTATAGAAAAATCGATGTCCCTCTTTGGAGGTAGTCCAGGTACCTCCTGAAATATGTCCTTGAATTCTTTGAGTACCTCGTGGTCTTCTAGATTCAAGACTACATTTCGGGATGCTTCTTCCACCCGAGCTGCAAATAATTGACATCCCTTTCGGTAACATTTCTTCAGCTGCATGGCTGAGATTTCCCTAACAACCACGGCTCTGGGAATTCCTTGGATTGTTACCTAATTTCCCTCTTCATTCAGGCAGGTAAACCTCTTGTTACGACAGTCCAGAAGGGCATGGTGCTGGTCCAACCAGTCCATCCCAATTAAGCAATCGTATGAGCCTAAATGCAGAATGTTCAATTCAGCCTTAGTGCTCATTCCTTTCATGTCCACTGAACAAGACTTAACTAATTTAGTGACCTTCCTCTTGGTCCCTATGGCCAACTGCACTAACCAAGACTTCTCATGTTTCCTTCTCGTCAGATGAAAACTATCCACCACTCTAGGATCTATATAACTATGGCTAGCCCCTAAATCAATTAAAATAACAAGTGGTCGGTTGTTGATCGTACCTTCCACTTCAATCACATGCGATTGAAATTCTACTTGTTTGTTGTCCAGGGCTACGTAGATCCTCGACATTCTGCTGCCCATATCCTCCACTATTTCAGCTTGCTGAACAATATGGACAGTTCTTTCTTTGTCTTTTCTGTGGGGGCAGTCTCTGTACTTATGATTCCCTTTACAACCCCAACACTCCATAGGTGGAGGCCTTGGCATCTGCTCACTCCCTTCAACTTTCCTGGGGTCTCTAAAAGATGACTGTCCCCAAGGGATGTTCTTGAAAAAGGGAGGCATGTTTCCCTTCTGCCTCTGTTCTTTCTTAAACCTCTTCTGGTCATCCCAAGCCTTTCGAAAGGTAGGCTTTTCTCTTTGCTGTTCGTATAAGCATTTCGCCCTTCTTATTGTTTCTTCCATAGTCTTAGGATCATCATATTGAATCTTGTCACCAATGGAAGGAGGCAGTCCACTCAGATACCTCTGAATTTTGACAGCCTCATCTTTGATGAATGGAACATACTTCAGTAGTTCCAGAAAACTTCGTTCATACTCATCAATGGTCATACTGCCCAACTTGATTTTGAAGAACTCCTTCATCTTTCTGTCATAGTATCTTTTGGTCAGGTATTTCTTCTCAAAATACCTCTTAAACACCTTCCACGTGACCTCTTTTTCTCTGAGGTGTTGCACCTGCACCAACTGATTCCACCACATGGATGCTTTTCCTTTCAGCTGGTACATTGCAATTCTTCCTTCTGCATGGGCATAATAATTCTGCAGTTGGAAGTATTTCTTCATACCCAACAACCATGTTTCGACATCTTCTTCCTTCTTATGTTCACCATCGAATGTAGGCGGTTTAATCTTATTGATTTCCCCTTTCAATTCATCCCTTCCAGATTTCCGGTGTTTTCTGGCAGGGAACAAGCTTGAACTGCTTTGTATTTCCCTACTGGAATGTCTTTGGGAGCGACTAAGATGTTGGCTACCACTCCTCGACCTCCTTCTCCTCTCGAGAGTCCTGACACTTATTGACCTCCTTCTTCTCCCAGGGGTTCTGCGACTCTCCGTCTTACTTGAGTCTTTTCCCTTCTCGAGTTTCCTCTCTATTCTTTCCAGGCTCTTCAACAATTTTAAGTTGAATTCACCCTGTCGATCCTCGACTTTCATGAGCTTTCAGTTATCAGCACGGCGAGCCTGGGCCTCTCTTTGCAATCCTTCAATGATTTTCATTATGTGCCCTTCCTTACCCTTCTCTTTTCCGTGCCCATTGGAGTTCGATCCTCTCACTTCCACATTTACATCCTTTCCTTCCCGTTCATCTCCTGTTTCGGAGGCAATCTGCACCTTTTCCTATTCCATACTTGGCATTGGTTAACTGGAGTCCTGACCTTCGTTGAACTCTGCACACGCACTGTGCAATTTAATTCGAAGTTTGTCAGGCCATTAAAACTTCATGAACAATCCACAACATTTATAAGCCAATACGAACAAGAACAAAAGACATTTCGATTCAAATAAGTTTTCTGAGCTCTCGTTCGACTCTGCAAATTTCGGGTTTTCGAAACTTTCGTTTTCGGCATTTCGGGACTTTCGGGCCTTCGGGCTTTTGGTACCCGGGACTTCGGGTTTTCGGCACCCGAGAGTTCATTTTGCAGTGACTCCCAACCTTTTATCATTTCAATTCCCGAATTCCGAAAATTCGGTTTCCTTATTCTCCGGGCCCACAACATAGCTGTCGTCTTTAAAATCCGCTACGATTCTTCTGTCTTCGGAGATTTCGGGACTTTGGGACTTCGGGTTTTGGGGTTTTGGTCCACGAGGCTTTCAGACTTGCTTTCCTTTCCAACCCCCGACTTCCAAAATTCTGATTTACTTTACTCTCCGGGCCCACAGAGCATAGTGGTCACCCACAACCACAGTGGCACGTGGCACGTTCATGAGGGTCCACGTCGCTTTTAACGACGTCATCGGGTCCCACCACTCTCGCTTTTCTTCTCGACCCACTGGCACGTGGTACACATCCATGTGTCCACGTCCATTCCTAGTAAAATCCAACGATCAGATCTTTCTCAGATCTACGGTGCAGATCCTTTCGGTGTTTCGGGGTTTTCGGGCATCAGAAGTTCGTGCATCCACACATCTTGAACTTCCATTTGCCGAAATCCTGAAATCACTGTCTACTAACCTACTTGATCCAATGGTCAAGTTCTTCTCCCCACGATCTACGGTGTAGATTGTTTCGGGATTTCGGGGTTTCAGGTTTTCGGAGGTGTTCACCTCTTCTCACTTCCCATCTCCCAAAACGTCGATTTCTTCCTAGACAATTAACGGTCCAGATCTCTCTTAGATAGACGGTTATGATCCAATCATGAATTCGTGTTTCGTGAATTCTCACGAACTCACCCTTTGACTATTTCAAGTTACAAGTTAGCGAAACGCTGATCACTCTCCATGCGTTCTTTCTGATGGACGGTCCTGACTAATTTGAGATTTCGCATATCGCGATTTCCACACTCCTGTGCAAATCCAAAGGGATTTAAGCCTTGTGCACACTTTCCAGATCTGACGGTCACGAGGGTTCACCTTCCCTCCCGAACAGATCCTAAAGCTCCAACACTTCTGGTGTGGAGTCCTCTCTCCCTGTGGACTTATACCTCACTGGTTGCAGTTTCATAACACCGCTATACCTCCTGAGCTCGTAAGCACGGTCAAGCAACTACTTGACACTCCGGAGCAATCCAGGGTCCGAAATTGGTCCTCCAGACACAATTTCTCCTCACACCCTCGGTCCAAAGACCACTCAACTGGCCCATCTAGGCTCAGCGTCGAAACCTTGGCTCTGATACCAAGTTGTAGCGCACCTTTTCTGGCTACCAAGGCTTAAACACTCTTAAGAAATCTATAACACCACTTTGTACATAACTCATGCAGGTATTATATAATCCACATGCATTTAAACAAATAAACACATAAAGCTCAGAGTAAAACTTATTATTTACTGCTATAATTAACAATCAATAGTGTTTCATATTAATTCATATACACAGCGGAAGTCATGATAACATAAGCAACATAATCATGCAAAACATGATTAAAGCGTAATTAGATACTTATCTTTTAACAGTGATAGAATCCACCAACCAAGTGCAGGCCTTCCATGAACCTCCCAGCCTTAGACCACATTGCTCATCAGCTCAGCAGTGGGTCACCCTCGAGCTGGGACTAAGCTCCACCCTAAGACAAGGAATCCTAGGTTAGGCTGAGGTTACAGGGAAAAATGGTACACAACCACAGGAAGGGATTCTCTCCCAGAAACCACTCACACTCACTGCCCACAGACCCTCATTCCCCACATGCCTGTTCCACCCTAGGGGTATACACCTTCTCTGTCACTTGGACAGTCCTTCGGCTGCTAACCTCCCTTGCCTTGGGTTACAACAACAAACTGGACCGGAAGTCTTCGGGCTCTGTGGCATCTACAGGGTTCCTTCCAAGAGTCCTCTCCTTCCTCTACGCACTCTCTCACCTGGAGAGAATCGCTCACAGGCCGATAAGCCACACGCAGTCCAGTACTGTGTGGCCACAACAATCCCACGGGAAAAACAGACACAGGCTCAATCACCACTAGTTTAACAATCACAGATTGGTCTCACGGTCACGGCTTCGGGATAGGGACTCCACGCACAGGCTCGGTCTCGGCAGTGGATGCACAACGGAAGTCATGATAACATAAGCAGCAGAATCATGCAAAACATGATTAAAGTGTAATCAGATACTTATCTTTTAACAGTGATAGAATCCACCAACCAAGTGCAGGCCTTCCATGAACCTCCCAACCTTAGACCACACTGCTCATCAGCTCAACAGTGGGTCACCCTCGAGCCGGGACTAAGCTCCACCCCAAAGCAAGGAATCCTAGACTAGGTTGAGGTTACAGGGAAAAACAATACACAACCACAGGAAGGGATTCTCTCCCATAAACCACTCACACTCACTGCCCATAGACCCTCATTCCCCACATGCCTGTTCCACCCCAGGAGTATACACCTTTTCTATCACCTGGACAGTCCTTCGGCTGCTAACCTCCCTTGCCTTGGGTTACAACAACAGACCGGACCAGAAGTCTCCTGGCTCTGTGGCAGCTACAGGGTTCCTTCCAGGAGTCCTCTCCTTCCTCTATGCACTCTCTCACCTGGAGAGAATCGCTCATAGGCCAACAAGCCACACACAGTCCAGTACTGTGTGGCCACAACAATCCCACGGGAAAAACAGACACAGGCTCAATCACCACTAGTTCAGCAATCACATATTGGTCTCACGGTCACGGCTTCGGGACAAGGACTCCACGCACAGGCTCGGTCTCGACAGTGGATGCACACCGATTCTCCAGATGAACACCTGTTTTTCAGTTCAGAAGGTGTATGAGGTTTTCTGCAGAGGTTGGATCCGTCGTACCGCTCAGAGGCCGTACTCACTCAGGCCGTCGGGGTGGAATCGAGGATAACCCCTCTCACGGCTCATCTTGGCCATTTTATTTGCATGGGTCAGGGCTGACACTTGTCGCCCTGGAAACTGCATGTGTTCCTCAGCATGCATTACCTTCCTTATGGTTAGGAACTTAGGATAAAACATAAATGGCACATGTTCTTTTGGAATAATAATAAAATATTATTCCCAGGTTTAAGCCCCCTAGGCCGAACACTTAGCCCCTTTTTCCCACTTTCCAACCCTAATTCCTTGCCCACTCTATGGATGCTTGGTCCCCCTTCACTCATTCATCGTGGTCGGTCTGCACATGGCGGTGTTTATATTTTATTAATTGTTCTGCATGATTACATATACAACAACAGGCTCCTGGCCTTCAACACTTAGGCTCCCTGGCCTAATAAACACATAAGCCACCAGCGTATAAAAACTTGGCTCACCAGCCTATAAAACATAATTACAATTCCTTTCAGAACATAATTTACGACAGGGCTCGACCTTGGGGACACTACAATATGAATAACAATTGAGAAGTAACATCTAGACATAAGACATGGGAGTGGAGACTGGTGCCACGCTGAGTCTCTGAGGTGTTTTCAACCATTTAATCCAAGTGGGCGTGCAATGTTGATCAAGCCTCTTCCTCCAGGTTCTACTCAGTATACCTTATGTTATTGATTGTTTTCCATGGTTGCATAAATCATAGTCAAAATTTGCAGTAGAATTTACAGATGGCACATTATGGATCTGGATCTAGTAAGTATTTTGATTTATCTAAAGATGTATAGAAAAGAAAACAATCATGGTTTAAAAATTTGATTGGTTCTAAAAAGTATGATCCTCTGTATAACACTTGTATCATAGCTCAATATTTTGAACCTAACCCAAATTGGTCATTACTTGAAATCACTCCTGATAAAATCTATGACCTCCCATTGTTCAAGTTCAGGGCTATTACTTTAATTAGATATGTCTCTACAAATGCTCATATTTCCCTTTTTGAGCCTATGTATCATGTTTCTCTGGTGCATAAGGAAGACATTGAATGGGATTTAGACGATCCAGATTATTTTTGGAACGAAATGAAAGCATATATATTACAATGAAATACACATAAAAATTGCCAGAAATAGAGAAATACAACAATACATGATTTCTATTCATGAAAGAAATGTACAAAGACTGTACAAATATAGAGTGCAAGACTCGCTAGAATGATGGCAACTTTATCTCTGAGAAGAGATGTGATGGCTACACTCATTCACAAGAAGATTACATTGAGACTATGAAGGCCTTTTTATGATAAACATGAATGTCAAAACCCTAGACATCCAAAAACCTAACCCTAGGAGATGTGACGCCAAAAGTCATGTGGGCCCCACTGGGGTAAGTTAGTACATTAACTTCCTGGGGTCATAACTTTTTCATATGATCTCTGTTTTAGGCATGTGATAGCCCATTGGAAAGGTCTTTTCAAGAAATACACATTATTCCATCAAACTATGATTCCATCTATAATTTGATTGTGGAAAGCCAATAAAACATTGTTTAGAGCCCCAAAATGGTCTTGGAAGTACAAAAAGATGTATTGACATGAAAACTTCTAAAATAAGCCAGTTGGTATAGGTGGGCATATCCACTTGGATGTTGTGTAGGGATTTAGGAAAACCCCGTAATTACAGGACCCACAATTACAAAGAAATGTCCCCATTACACAGAAACGTGTTGAACTGAAAACTGTCCAAATGAGCTAGTTGGAATTTGGAACAGGTGGGTGGCCACCAATATCCACCTAGCTCAATCTTCCCTCCTTGGGAAGCAATGGTCTCCATTGCGTTAAGTGCCCAGAGAAGATGGGAAATCATTTTTTGAATCAAAATCTTGGTGAGTTGCATGCCTTGTTGGAGAAGTTGCACTGATTGATCTATGGAAGGCTCTCACAAATCTGTTGCTGGTGGGGTTGAATCTTTTCAATCAACCTGTTGTCTTTGGGCTTGATGGTGCATTGTGTAGGAACCATCATAGGTGAAGAAACAATATCTGCAATCTGCTTCTATTGGATAGAAGGTGTTGAGGATGTAGTGGTTGTTGTGGCCTTCTGTGCATCCTTTGAACAAACTTTGAAGATGATGAATTTTGCAGTATGAGAGATTACCTTGCGACACTGTTTTGGTGGAACAATAGTCAGAACTACCTTTTGTATCCTGTAGAGTTGACCCCCCAGAGTAATAATGACACTACGAGGTTGAGACTCATAAACAACATGATGTTTCCACATATATGGTTGGCCCAAAATAACATCATAGACATCAAGAGGGGCAACATCACACACTACCTCATCCTTGAAGGGTTGGATGCAATAGGACATATGACAATGCTGGCTGACACAAATATCTCATCCTTGGTGAAGCCACCCGATGTTGTATGGCTGCAGGTGTGGCCTTGTTGACAACCCCGATTGTTTAACAACCTCAGCTGAAATGAGGTTCTTCCCAAGTGGGTTTGGCCCCATATATTCCAGATTCCTCTGTGAAACTTTACTCCCAGTAAGTTTCCCACCAATGTTTGACGTGTGGGAGAGCCTTGAGGAGTGCGGAGGTGATCTTTTCCCTGTCGAAAAAATTGTGAACAAAGAAATAACCTTCTAGCAGATTTAACCATTTTTCTAAGGCATCCACATCTATCTATCCTTCAAATATGGGAATATCAAAATTAACTTGTACCTTGAAGGGAGAGGTTCCTCCAAAGTGGTCGCTTGATGAAGATGCACATATTTCTATCAGTAGGTGTTGAAGGATGTGGGAAAAATTCTCCATCATTTCGTCCCTCTGTCGCACGAGAGCTTGCTCAAGCAACATGTTAATAAAATCTTTTGCTTTGTTGTTTTTATTTTCTGCCGCCATCGAGGGTTTCTTGGGTGTGTGAGAGAAATTTTCCTCAAGAGAAACAAGCTCGAGACCCAACTTGCTATACTTAGACCTCGTCAGGGTCATGCACTGAAAAAAATGATCAAGAGCAGCCTGCTCTAATACCACTAATCCAGAATATTTTCGGAATGAAATGAAAGCAGAGATATTACAATGAAATACACATAAAAATTGACAGAGATAGAGAAATACAAAAAATACATGATTTCTATTCATGAAATAAATGTATAGAGACTGTAAAAATACAAAGTGCACGACTCGCTAGAGTGGTGGCAGCTTTATCTCTGAGAAGAGATGTGATGGCTACACTCATTCACAAGAAGATGATTACAATGAGGCTCTGAAGGCCTTTTTATGATAAACATGAATTCCAAAACCCTAGACATCCAAAAACCTAACCCTAGGAGATGAAGCACCAAAATTCATGTGGGCCCCGTTGGGGTAAGTTAGTACATTAACTTCCCCGGGTCATAACTTTTGCATACAATCTCCGTTTTAGGCATTTGATAGACCTTTGGAAAGGTATTTTCAAGAACTACACATTATGCCATCAAACTCTAACTCCATCTACAATTTGATTGTGGCAAGCCAAGAAAACACTGTTTAGAGCCCCAAAATGGCCCTGGAAGTACACAAAGATGTACTGACATGAAAACTTCTTAAATAAGCCAGTTGGAATAGGTGGGAGGCCACCAATATCCACTTGGATGTTGTGTAGGGATTTAGGACAACCCCATAATTGCAAAACCCACAATTACAAAGAAATGTCCCCATTACAGAGAAACGTGTTGAACTAAAACTGTCCAGGTGAGCTAGTTGGAATTTGGAACAGGTGGGTGGCCACCAATATCCACCTGGATCATTAGAACAAGGGTATAACTATGTTCATTTGGGCTTAATCCAATTTGGAATCAATCCATTAGTACGACCAGACATGAATACATCCTCTCTCTATTGTGTGGTAGATTCTCGCCATAAAAAATTTCAGGATGCTTTAATAGGTGGATTCCAAGCCTGATTGCACAATGGCCCTGTATGGTCATTTATTTTTACCAAGATTCCAAGTATCAATTACTGATCCTCATATTCTTGATTTCCTTCAATCCTATATTCAATTCTCAAGGTTTGATATGTTACCCTAATAAAAAATTACCCAATTACACAACACAATTTGTCTTCGCTTTATTTATACAACCCTTCCTGCCTTAACTCCTAAAATCAATGCCTGAGAAACATGAGAAGGCGTGGTGGCTAGCCCTGGTAATGTCACACTAATCACTCTGGGATTTACTAAACTAACAATCCTTGATGAACGGAACACAAAATACACCATCCTGCAACATAAATATCTTCCTCCTGTATAACCTCAACAACTGCAAATTTGCAGAACATCAAATGGCCCTGTCCTCAGACTTGGAAGATCTCAAATTGTCAAAATTGATTCATCTCGATATGTTGAAAATTTAGTAAGATCTAGGCCAAGTACTTCTTTTAAGCCTAGGTTTATTGAATTAGACGAACATATTTCCAAGCACAAAGATCATCACTCATCTTGTAAATTTTGTGAAGCATCTTCATCCACACCTTCTAGATCTTCTTCTGATCTAGGTTATTTTGAAAAATACAGAGATGTGCATATGATCCACTCTCCAACATCTGATTCCTTGATGTTTGTGTGTGTGTGAATTGGATTTAGGTTGGGTGGTTGGGAAGAATGTTGGTTATCCTCCCCAGCTAGGTTCAATTCTCACAAGTGGGATGTTGAGCTCTTAATGAGTATACTCTTGTAATGGCTTCGATCATTGTTGTTGATCAATGCTGTGCCCTGAAGAATATAGGGTTTACCCCATGTACCATCCACAAAATGATGGGAAGTACTTAGGGGTTTTCCTCAGGCTTTATAACTTGGAAAAAAAAAGAAATATATATNGAGAGAGAGAGAGAGAGAGAGAGAGAGAGAGAGAGAGAGAGAGTTAAGTTTATTGTTGCTATAAGTACTCCCTAGCACTTTTCTCTATAAAGTGGTCCCACTCTAGAAGAATAAGTGATGTGTATTTTAACTAGTTTTCATTTATTTGAATTTTGTAGCTTAAAAATTTATTTATAGTCTTTGAGAGATTATTTTTGCATTTAGTTAAATTAACCATTCACAATTCCTATTGCAATGGTAAACTTAACTAAGTGATCTAAACATCAACGCGTCACTCATAAAGACTTTGAGAGATTATTTTTGCATTTAGTTAAATTAACCATTCACAATTCCTATTGCAATAGTAAACTTAACTAAGTGATCTAGACATCAACGCGTCACTCATAAAGACTCATATGATAAAACATAGATTCTAATTCAAAAATACCAGAATGTATTTCTATCAGTGTGCATTATCTCCTATTCATCCCTGATAAGAGGTAAATGTCTCATTTTATTCATTCTTAATATTAACAAACTAATTTTATACATTCTTAATATTAACAAACTAATAAATAAGATTTAATACTAACATACTTGAAAATCAGAGATTCTCAAGCCATTTTAAAACATAGTTTGGAATCAAATTAATAGAATAAACAAAATATTGGAATATAACCAGTAACATAGACCGATCCTCTCTCTTGATAATGCATTGGAAAATAACGTTGTTGTAACTATATAACCGCTTTGAAAGTGAGAATTCAAGATATGATTATGTGGCAATTTACATTATTTGCAACATTTAAATAAATAATTCAAATGTGATGTGTAATTTGGTTAGGTTTTGAACACTCTGAAAGGGTATGAATGTGATGCAGCCCCCCCTCCCCTCCTGGGGGTTCTGCAACCTCTCGGTCTAGGATATTAAAAATCAAGGACTCAAATCGACTCTTCGGGCTCCTGCTTGAACCCAAATCAACTTGTACATACCCCCTTTTTTCCTAAGGCACAGGTCCCGTGGAACCCGCGACCCTTTCACTAGCGCCCTCGACACTTTTCAATTCGTGGGTGCTAACTCCTTTTGCTAGGCCCCTTCCTACATGTGACCTCGGGCTATGTCCTCACATGAACATGCGATATCAGGAGCAACCTAGAGTGGTTTGAGGCCACACCGCTTTTCTCCTCGCAATTCAATACTAGTTGCCATGTATCCCTTTGGCAATAATGTGGTTTCAATTGCAGTCTGCTCTAAGGTTTTTAAAACACGATCACTTTATGTCCCCGGAATTAAGCACTACCATCGATCTCGCGATCTCGGGCGTTGCCTCTTGATCGATGACTGAGATCTATCCTCTTTCTTCCTTGGTCAAATATCAGTCAACGACCCTTTTCCTCCTTTCGCACGCACTCCCATATCTTTACTATCTATCGATGTGTGCCCTCCTTTCAGATCGACGAATGTGATTTCACTTCGGCTCTTCAGGCTTCGAGAGTTTCAATCTCTTCGCCTTCACTTTCTCTGAAGTGGCTATCTTCCTAAGTGGAAGATCTACTGACACTTGTCCTTAGCAAACAAACGACTCATATGAACTTCAACTCTCTGACCTTCGAGAGTTCTTGTTCATCACATTCCTTTTTCTCTTGGAGTGACTTTTCTTCGAAATGACAGATCTTTTGCCACGCTTCCTCCTCAAATCAACAAATCTAGTCCATTTCGGGACTCTGAAACTTTCACCCTCCGCTTTCCTCCGGAGTATTCTGTACCCGGAGTTATATATCTGGCACCGCGCGTCCACCTCAAATCAACAGATCTCATCCACTTCGGGACTTCATCCTTTAGGAGTTTCAAACACCTCTACGCTCACTTTTCTGGAGTGCTTTCACCTGGAGTCCACGATCTGTTGACACGTACCTCCCACAGATCAACGACCATGATTGCCTTCAGCTCTTCAAGGATTTCACTTTCTCCTTGTCCACAAAACCTCTGAAGTGCTTTCGCTCCAGAGTTGTGAATCTTACATCACCTGTCAACCTTGACAATGGACGATCCTTTTTCACTTTGGGCTTCAAGAATTCACTCACCCACACTCTTCTGCATTCCAATATTCCTGAATGTGCGAAGTCTGAAGGACTTTCGACTATTATACTCCGCGCAACTCTCTCGGATCTGACGACTATCAGAATGCGTGCTTAGATCCAACAGTTGGGATCTATTTCCTCCTCAACGCTCTACTTCGCTTCTCTAGACACTAATCTAACAATCCAAATTTCTTCCAGAGTCGATCCGACGGTTGTTGTCGCTCCTCCTCCTGAGCTTTTGATTTCTTTCGACTTGGAAGAGCTTGTAAGTGTTCAAAGGTTTTGGCCCTTCAACTTTCTCCTCCGAACCCGACTATCTTGGGTCTTGTCTTCGCTTCTTGGAATGTTATCCCTCTTGAGCTTAGGGACTTGGAATAAGTTTGTCTCTACTCACTCTTTGCACTATCTCTTCTGATATTTTTAACTGGCTCATAACTCCAAAGGGTCTTGGCCCTTCCACTTCCTTTCCAAGAGAAACTTCGTTCCCTCCGGACAACCTCATGCTCAATCCACACCTTGCAGAGGTCTTTCTTACAGAGCGTTAGGTAACTCTGTCTCTCCGTGCCTTCTCTGCACAATTCCTCCTCCAAGGTATTCAGTAACCTTAACGTTTCCCTTGAATTGTCATCGCTCTGGTGCGCCCTCCCATCACATTCTTTTCTAACTCAATAGAGTTCAGATGCCCACTCCTTGCGCTGGCTACATAACCTCCAATGTTCTGTTGTGCACTCCTTGCACAACCTAAAGAACCCAGAACGATATTTCGAACTCAACAAAGATAAACAAATATATCTTCCTACTGCAGATGAAACCTATCATACATCTACATCATACATACATGAAACACATAAAAAACCACATGCATGAAAAGTTGCTGTCTTTTTCAATAATATGAAAATATGATTACAATATGTGCAGGATGGACTACAACTGAGTCTCATCTCTCTCAAACTCTCTCAAAGAACTATTCTACTCCTCCTATATCTGAGCTTCCGAGCTTCTCAAGTTCTTCTCTCAGAAGCCTCCTCCTAACTCTCATCTCTCTCTTTTCAAGATACCTCCTTGAGCTTATCCTCTCTACTGCCTTAGTGCCATCACTGTCTCAGTTAAGACACCTTATCCCTACGACTTCTTACAATGAATGAAGATCCAGACTTGACTAAGATCTAGACCTTCTTACAGTCAACCATTAAGGCGACCCTATCCACTACCTGTACAAAGGAATGGCTTGGCTTTACTCAACCTTACAACATAAATCCGTATAGGATCATATTTCAAATTTAAAAATGGGAGGGTCAATAACTCTCCCTTTCTCCAATGCGCGCCTATGTGTTGGCTTGCTAGCGCATCTGCTGATGTGGAAGGATGATCCTCCATCATACTCCATTGCTGTGAAAAATTCACGATCTCCTGCTCATGAGCTCTCCAGATCTGTTGAAATCCTCCCAGACCCCAAACTTCTCCTTGGAGATGTCCTATTACTCCTTTGCTTTCCTGTTGCTGTTGTTGTTGTTCCCCTGATGCTATGGCATGATCTCCTCTGTTCAAATTCCCCTTGCTGACTGCTTCTGCTGTTTACCTCACCATCAACTCTCTTATCTCTTCTATAACCCTTTCCAACTTCTCCAATGGTTGGTTCTCCTTATGTAGTCTTCTCTAATGCCTTTATTCCTTATCAATGTGTAGATCATCTTGATCCCCCATGTTGTTTTCTTCTCCTGTGGAATTAGCTTTCCACCCTGCTTCAGACTTTAGTTCTGCAGTCTCATCACTGAGCTGCTGCTCAACTTCCTCCTATGACATATTAGCTTTTGTTAGCTCCTCTTGTGTTGGTTCAAATCCAACTTCCTCTAGCTGCTCCTCAGGCTGGTATGCTCCTCCACCCATTTCCAATCTGACCTGTTGGATGTGATTTCTCTGCACTATCACCCTTCTCTCCAGGGCTTCCAATTCTTCATACAAATCAACAAGGTATATGCTATATGCTTCCTCTTTTGTTGCTGACTCCAATGTTGTAGTCATCTCCTGTTCATCTCCCTGGCTGAAAATTTTGAGCAATTCTGTTGAATGCTCTTCTGCTTCCCCTAGGTGGGCAGAATTTAGTATCTTCTCCGATTCCTCCTTTATGACAGTCTCCGTTGGCTGTCCTTCTTCTAATGCATATTCAATATGTGCATTGGCCTTTGCTGGGCTAGTTGGCATGAATACCCTGATTCCTCCAACGATCAGAATACTCTTCTGATCCTCCTCCTCTATGATGGAAGTATTTAACTTCTTTTCATATTCATTCATATGGTCTACAAACCCACATGATTCTTCACCTATCAACATTCCTTGCTGATCTGGACTCACTTCTGAGCTCTTGAGACTCTAGGACAATCTCATTCTACTTCCCCTTCCCACCTAGAAATCTAGGATTTCTCTCCTCCTCTCATGGAAGTCTATGAGATCTTTTGTTGATCTCATCCCATTGTCCCCCTGACAATATGAAATTTCACTGCTTCCTTCCCGACAGTCTATGAGATCCTCAATTGATCTCATCTCATTGCCCACCTGGAAATTTGAAAATTCATCTCTGCCCTCCTAACAATTTATGAGACCTTTAACTGATCTCACCTCCTCCTCATCACCGAGGTTCCTCCCAACTTCTATTTCATAGATGTAGACCACTTCCTCTGTGTCTTTGAGGTTTTCAACACGCCTCAACCACCTCCTTGCTACATGTTGCTGCTTTCTGGCCAACAACTTTTGAACATGACATTTTGCCTTCCTGTTCAGAGGCCATTTGTACCACCAGTGTACCTTTGCCTCTTGTTGCACCTTCAATGTTAGTTTCTCCATTCTTTCCCTTATCTCGATGAGCTCCAGATCCATATCTGGCTTGATTTTCTGCTTGCGGCCCTCTCTCTGACCACGTTCATGGCCATCAGTAGCCATTTTCACCCTCTTCTTTCCCTCCTGGCAGGTTTGTGGATTACTCTACATCTGAGAGCATCTCCAACTTTTCCCACAACTCACCTGACTGTTCAATTTGCTATTGCACACTTGCAACAATTATTCACATAGAGCATCAATACTCAGTCTCCTCCTTCACCTGCCGTTTACAAGAGAAATTAAACCTCCGGTACTACTTGACGTAGTCAGACTATCTCCTTCATCTCGTTCGCCTAAAATATACAGACGAAATCAAGCTTTGATACCACCTGATGCAACCCCCCCCCCTCCTAGGGGTTCCGCAACCTCTCGGTCTAGGATTGTTCAAATCAAGGAGTTAGATCGAATCTTTGGGCTCCTGCTTGAACCCAAATCAACTTGTACATGCCCCATTTTCTCCTAAGGCGCAGGTCCTGTGGAACCCACAGGCCCTTTCGCTAGTGCCCTTGGCACTTTTCAATTTGTGGGTGCTAACTCCTTCTGCTAGGCCCCTTCCTACATGTGACCTCGGGCTATGTCCTCACGTGAACACATGATTGTGGGAGTGATCTAGAGTGGTTTGAGGCCACACTTCTTTTCTCCCCTCCATTCACTACCAGCTACCACGTATCCCTTTGGAAATACTGTGGTTTCAATTGCGTCCCACTCTAAGGTTTTTAAAACCCGATCACTTTCTGTCCCCACAATTAATCACTACCATTGATATCATGATCTCGGGTGTTGCCTCTTGATCAACAATTGAGATCTATCCTCTTTCTGCCTTGGTCAACTATCAGTCAACGACCCCTTTCCTCCTTTCGCACGCACTCCCAGATCTTTACGATCTATCGATGCGTGACCTCCTTTCAGATTGATGACTATGATTTCACTTCGACTCTTCAGGCTTTGGGAGTTTCAAACTCTCCACCCTCACTTTCTCTGAAGTGGCTATCTTTCGAAGTGGAAGATCTGCTGACACTTGTCCTTAGAAAACAAACGGCTCAGATGAACTCTAACTCTCCATCCTTCGGGAGTTCTTGTTCATCACACTCCCTTTTCTCCCATAGTGACTTTTCTCTGAAATGGTAGATCTTTTGCCACGCGTCCTCCTCAAATCAACGACTCTGGTCCACTTCGGGAATCCGACACTTTCACTCTCCGCTTTCCTCCAGAGTATCCTGTACTCGAATTTCTAGATCTGGCGCCACGCGTCCACCTCAAATCAATGACTCTTGTGCACTTTGGGACTTCGACGTTCGGGAGTTTCAAATTCCTCTACACTCACTTTTTCCAAGAGCACTTTCACCCAGAGTCCGCGATATGTTTACACGTACCTCCCATAGATCAATGCCCATGATTGCCTTCGACTCTTCAGGGATTTTGATTTCTCCTTGTCCACAAAACCTCTGAAGTGCTTTCGCTCCGGAGTTGTGGATCTTATGCCACCTGTCAACCTTGACGATGGATGGTCCCTGTTCACTTCGGGCTTCAGGACTTCACTCACCCACACTCTTCTGTGTTCCAATATTCCCGAATGTGCGAAGTCCGAAGGAATTTCCACTATTATACTCCACGCAACTCTCCCGAATCTGACGACTACCAGAACACATGCTCAGATCCGATGGTTGGGATTTGTTTCCTCCTCAACGCTCTCCTTCGCTTCCCTGGACACTGATCTAACAATCCATATTTCTTCCACAATTGATCCAATGGTTGGTGTCGCTCCTCCTCTTGATCTTTTGATTTATTCCGACTTGGAAGAGTTTGTAAGTGTTCAAAGGTTTTGGCCCTTGAACTTTCTCCTACGAACCCATCTATATTGGGTCTTGTCTTCGCTTCTTGGAACGTTATCCCTCATGAGCTTAGGGACTTGGAATAAGTCTGTCTCTGCTCACTCTTTGCGCTATCTCTTCTGAGCTTTTTAACTGGCTCAAAACTCCAAAGGGTCTTGACCCTTCCACTTCCTTTCCAAGGGAAACTTCGTGCCCTCCTGGCAACCTCCTGCTCAATGCACACCTTGCAGAGCTCTTTCTTATAGAGTGTTCGGTAACTCTATCTCTTTGTGCCTTCTCTGCATAGTTACTCCTCCAAGATATTCAGTAACCTTGAGGTTTCCCTTGAATTGTCATCGCTCTTGTGCACCCTCCCGACACATTCTTTTCTGACTCAACAGAGTTCAGATGCACACTCCTTGCGTTGGCTACAAAACTTTCAATGTTCTGTTGTGCATTCCTTGCACATCTTAAAGAACCCATAATGATATTTCAAACTAAACAAAGATAAAGAAATCTATCTTCCTACTGCAGATGAAACCTATCATACATCTATAACATACATACATGAAACACATAAACAACCATGTGCAAGAAAAGATGCTATCTTTTTCATTAATATGAAAATCTGAATACAATATGTGCAGGCTAGACTACAACTGAGTCTCAGCTCTTTCAAACTCTCTCAATGAACTATTCTACTCCTCCTATTTCTGAGCTTCTGAGATTCTCAAGTTCTTCTCTCAGAAGCCTCCTCCTAACTCTTGTCTCTCTCTTTTCAAGAGACCTCCTAGAGCTTATCCTCTCTACCGCCTTAGTGCCATCACTGTCTTAGTTAAGACACCTTATCCCTATGACTTCTTACAATGAATGAAGATCTAGACCTGACTAAGATCTAAACCTGCTTACAGTCAACCATTAAGGAGACCCTATCCCCTACCTGTACAAAGGCATGGCTTGACTTTACTCCTCATTACAACATAAATCCCTATAGGATCATATTTCAAATTTAAAAATGGGAGGGTCGGTGCCTCTCCCTTTCTCCAATGCACGCCTATGTGTTGGCTTGCTGGCACATCTCCTGATGTGGAAGGATGCTCCTACATCAGAATGGGAAAATGCATCAAATTTGTTGCATTTTCCAAAAGGTCCTCAAACACTGGACTTTGTTATCATACTTATTAGATGAACTTGCACAACCTTGGAAGTGGCCTCTAGAAACAAAAAACAATCAAAACAAGAAACAAAAACATTACATAATTCAATTAACTTTGAAGTATAACGTAGATTCATAAATACCTTGATCCACAAGCTCTTGCTTCATTTTCAGTTGTTTTTCCACTCTTATTATCCCCCGTTGTTACCAAACGCTTCATTTCATCTATCTCCCAGGTTATCAAATCCTTCAAACCAACTTTTAACATAGTAAGTCCGCCTACAAAAAATAGTAAGTAGTTCAGGAAGAGCATATTTATATGGATTTCTTAATGGGACCATATGATATAAACACTTGCTCAACACCTGTAAGTATTTGGTAATTACCATACTTCATCACCAATCACACAAGTTTTTACAATATCACAGGGAGGACATTTATTTGTCGCATAGTTTTTGAAGTCATTACAATAATATACTTGTTAAGAGATCAACATGTCACTGACATGAATTGAACCTAGGTGGGGAGGATAACAATCATTCCTCCCAACCACCCAAGCTAAACCCAATGGACAACAATCTCTAGAATACATGTGCAAATATCTAGATACTTTCTCCTTTACATCCAATTGATAATCTTTAGGAATATCACACTGCATTGAGTAATGTTGTTCACACATTGTTTTTCTCTTTCTAAGGGCTGAGAGGAATCATGGGAACTTCAATTTGAACCTTGAAATGTTGAAATAATTTATAATTCAAGTCTATAACATCAAAAAATTTCTTAGTTCACGAAGGTCCTAATATAGGTAGGATGGTGCCTTTCTCTTACTTGCATTCTTTAGGATGGTGCCTTTCTCTTACTTGCATTCTTTCTATTCGATGGGGTTGTGGCATAGCTTGATCATCGAATACAAATTAATATTTGGCTTCTATAACTTTCAAATGATATAAACAAATCGAGATCTAAGAACCATAATATTATCTAAATATTTAAGTGGGTTGAAATGAATATATAATATCTACAATGAGCGCCAGTAGCATGATGCTGAAATGAACCATTGACACAAATGGGGACTTGGAATTACCAATTCATATTTAGTATTTTTTCCCCTCATCCATCCTGGATATCACCTGTTGCTCTCATCCATCATGGATATCACCTTTTGCTCTAGTAGAACCTCATATACTTTGCTCCGGTTCTTAAATTCAAAAACTCCACTTGGAAGAATGAAGCCCCTTTGTTAAGCTCATGTGTATGGATTGAACGGCAGAGAACGGTGGTAGTAATTTGCCCAAATTTTTGTTGGTGTTGTTAAATCCATAGCTTGTTCTTAAAACTTGTAATTACATGGTTCCTTTTTCACCCTTTGGAGTAACTACTTATCAAAGGGTGTAGCTTGTGTATTTCTTTTTATTTATATTTTGGAAAATGATAATATTTATTAAAATGTTGATAAATATAAGGAATATGCTAGATGATTATCTACTCCACAAAATTCATATTCACATTAGTGGGTCCATGTAGTTATCTTAATGTAAATATAAAATATTCAATGGAAAGTGCTTTAAATATCATCTCATAAACACAATCCACAATCTCATTAATTAATATGCAAAACAAAGCCCAATAGAGAGCCTTTATAAATGAACAAATTTAAATTGAAAATGAAGGTATGTGTGTATATTGACCAAATTGTTCATTGTTAGTCCCTGCGTAGCCAAGGGACTATAGCTTTCACTTGGAGGTCAAACGACTTTGACCATGTATTGGTTGGTGCTTTTTGATCTATTAATTAGTGCATTTTGATGTGGATTGTGATATGTTTCCAGGTTTTCACAAGTTCCTTTTTAATTTTTTCATAAAATTGATTTATGGTTAAAAACAAATATATTTTCCTATTTACAAAATTTACCAAACAAAATCTCTGATTGATTCAATATTCAGTGATGCGATTTTAATATCCTGGTGTATTCCTTTTTTTTCCCATAAATTGTATGACTTAAAAATTGATTTGATTTGATTTTATTTATGATTGGCCAATTTGGCACGCTCTGACAACCGTCAGTATGACAAAGCTACAGTGCAATTTGTCCAACAGTCTAGGACTAATTCCGACAATCTAGGAAATAAGACTAGTGTGATTAATCTGTCACCTGGCTAATTGTTGATTTGTCACTAGGCTATCTAAAACCTTCCCCTCACCACCTCTCATCTTCCCAATACACAATAATTCATTTCCCACAAGAATTCATTTCCATATCATGTGCACAATAATTCATTTCCATGGAGAGCCATCCTTTAATTTCCATATAGCGATTTGCAGCATTAAAAAATGAGAAGATCGTGGTTTCTTTTGTTTTCATTCATAAATTGTCAGCTTTGCAGGTTTCTACCCATTCTAGACATTGAGGAGGTGAATTTCACTGTTCCAAATTGCAAAAGAGACGAGATCTTTTTCCAAAACAAATTAGTATCAAAGACAAAAAAAAGGGGGATCTGTTGAGAAAGAAACTCGGCTATTGTTGGTTGTAAAATTTGTGATTGTTGGAGTTGTTGATGCTAAAACTGAAACTGAGCATATGAATATGTCTTCTTCATTTGTCCGTATGACTGAAGGACTTATGATGGTGGCTGCTCTTTCTGTTGTTGTTGTTTTTTCTTTTGCAATGGAGGAGACACTCATCGTGATTGAAATTGTTGGTTGTAAAATTTGTGATTGTTGGAGTTGTTGAGGCTGAAACTTAAAATGAGCATATGAATAAGTCTTCTTCATTTGTCTGTACGACTGAAGGACTTGTGATGGTGGCTTCTCTTTCTGTTGTTGCTGTTGTTGTTTCTTTTGCAATGGGGGAGACACTTCTCGTGATTGAAAGTGATTATGAATTGCTTGGTTAACAGAGTGGTCTGGTGCCTTTTCTTGCATTTTGATCGATGTGTTGCAGGTACAAGTAAACTTCTCATCATATATTTCCTTATTTCCTATTTCCTATTTCTTATGTTTAATGTTCGATAACATATCAATATTTAATGCTACAAACGTGAAGTCAAGTAATATCAAAGATTGTTATAACTCTAGTTAGATGTCATATAAGATTAAGGCACACAAATAACACTAACCATGATTCATACTCCCTTGGACATGTAATCATTGCATTGCATTTTCTTGATGCATGGTACCACTTATAGCTATGGTTGCCTGGCATGACCTTCTCTCTACATTTCATTCAATTCACCACCTTCAAAAGAACTCCTCCCGGCCTAGATGTTATGATGTTGAAAAATAAAATAATCATTATCCCAACATGTCTGAAGGAAAAACTCAATGATGCCACAACCCAAACTTGCAGCAAAGCAAATGAACACTCTACAATCTTGTGAATTATTGTAAAGATCCACTAAAAAAGTGGTAAGAAATCCTTTTTCATCTAATATCTTGAAGCTAGTATCAACGACTCTTAAATACTCAAACTACATATAGATAAGTAACATGATTATACACATAATGTTCCATTGAAAAATGGCAAATGATAAATCCCTTCAACTCATATTTTTTTATAAAGTCTAGCTGAATTCATACCCTCTCAACATATTCGCATTGGGAACGATTTTTTCTTTGGAGAAAATCCGTCCATCGAATCGAAACTAGTCACAACCCTGTAATGTAATAAATTACTTCCATATTATTATGAAATCCAGACAAAATTTCACCATAGTATAGATCTATTATCTTTCGAGTTTACCTGAACAAATAAATCGTCGAATATCGTGCGCATAAGTGTTGGAGAAACTACGAATAATCTCGTGCACAATGGAACTAATAATTGCTTTGACGTTGGGGAAGCTATATTGGTAATAATCATGTAATATTCCCTAATGAATTCGAAATTTGGAGATTATGATGCATCTAGGATTATCTGTCAATATCAACAACAACATCACTAACATAGAAATCCAAACATTGTTTTAAACTTGTGATTTGTAAATTGAAGGAAGATACGTTTTTTTTTATGTCTAGATAGATATATTGTAGAATATACAAGTGGGGAATATGAAAATATAATCATTACTGATGGTAATCACAATTAACACACCAAAATTGTTTATGAATATAAAAAACGAATATGAAAATACAATCGTTGCTGCTGGTAGTTACAATTAACACACCAAATATGCTTATCAATATAAAATCCAAGGGAAGCTAAATGAAATTCAAAGCATCAAATTGTTTGTGAGCAAAACAATGATATAAGCTGATAATGATAGATATCATAGTTATGGAAGCCCATAGTTGAGAAACTTGTACATTTTTTCAACATCTTCCAGAAGTTTCTCCTTTGAAGTGTCACGAATGTTTCTCCTTTGAAGTGTCGTGAATTGGGCATTGTCGAGTAGCCCGGTCCAAGTAACTGAGCCAACTTGAGTATCCAAGTATCTAAGCCAAGCGTTGTAGTATTCCAGTCGAATAACCAAGCAGCTGAGTATCCAAGAGGTAGTAGGCACGAAAGAAGGCAAACTCTTCTCTTTTATTCAATCAATATGTCGGGAACTGTGAAACCTGCGAACACTCCTGCTTTTTCAAGCATGAACTTAGGTTGCTCGGTCCGCGACGATTCCTGCAGCGAAAAACAGTTTCACAAAACCACTACTTGCATGGAAAACAAAATCATGGTTATGTGGATTGCACTGCAATTAAGGGCCACTGACCACCACTGTTATGATTTCTTTTTGAAAAAGACAACACCATCAAAACTTGGCTCAATGTAAGGAACACGCGACTCAATGTAAGGAATGAACGAATGGCGTATGTAATGAAGGCGTGGCATATAAATTATTAATTTGTGTTGGAAGCTTGCACTTAAGTAATTTGGGATACACAAAGCTAAAAGCTTGGTTTGTCAAAATATCCTCTTTGCAGAGGCACTGGAATAAAGTTGCTCTGAACGTGCTAGAAATTCAGGGAGCACTCACTAAGACAACCACCTATTTATTTTTATAATCACCCAACCTATCTAGTGCAACGTTTGGAAGTATTATGGAAAATGGTCAAACCCGTCTAGGTGCCTTTCCTCAAACAAAATATCGTTGTCTTTTGCAGTGTGTCTCTATTTGTGTCTGTGTGATGGTCACAAGGACCAAAAGTGATACTCCTTCATCTCATCTCTCATAACTAACAAAAATTAAAAAAATCTCTTAATATTATCACAATTTCTTTATTGACCTACATCTCAATTTAAAAAATCTCTTAATATTATTACAATTTCTTTATTGACTTACATCTCATTATGTCATTTTACAAGGATTATTTTAAATTACATTAAATCCTTATATATATATATATATATATATATATATATATATATATATATATATATATATATATATATATATATATATATATATAACAAGCTGCAAGGCAGTGTAGTCCCTGCCAGGTTGGAACGGGAGTAAATGCATGGGTTGCAAGTTGCAGTACATGTGGTATCCATGCAGAATTTAGTATTCCCGAATTAGTTTTATTTGAAATTTCTAAAAAATTATTAATGTCTGGTACTTCAACGGAGGTTCCTAATATCTAAGTTTGATAGAACATGAAATATTTAATACATAACACATGTAACCCAACAATTATGGAGTCGCGGGTCCACATTTTTCATTTTTCATGTCCAGAGTGTTCCGTGATATACATTTTGCACCCAACACTTCCGCCATATACATTTTGCACCCAACAATTCCGTCATATACATGAGACTGAGTAATTTATAGAATATCATAACATTGTACCAAG
>ML799726.1:208435-250796 GCA_009831015.1 Picea engelmannii | reverse complement strand
ACGACGATGCAGAGTTGGGGTCAGACGTAGCACCCCAAGCAGCTCCGGGGGCAGTGACAGATGCTAACCGCGAAGGCGCAAACGAGGCTATGGACGAAGAGGAACAGGAGCGCAACTGGGCAGCCCCGCCAGGTGTCTAAACAGTTGATCCTGCTCTGTTATGTTACAGATGGTCAGTAGTTTTTTTTGAGACTCATCCTTTCTCACCAGTTTAAGGGTGATATAGTTGTTGTTTCTAGTTTCAAATGCTAGACATTATATTTTGTTAAGTTTCGAACTGCATGGGTACAGGGACTGGTTTCCCCTCTGTTGGGGCAGTGTTATGGCTCAGCTTGACTCTCTTTGTACTATGTCTTAAAACTCTGTCTCTAGAAGGCTTTTAATATACATATATCTTACTTAAAAAAAAAAACAATTAATAACATTTCTTATATATATATATATATATATATATATATATATATATATATGAATTTTGAGATAGTGTATGTACCTTCATCACTCAAAATTAAACTCAACTATTTTTTAGTTAGGTGGGAAAGAAGGATCCATTAATGCAAATAAATGTTTAACAATCATCTGCTAGTAATAATTTCCATGGTGATTCTACACGTTAAAGCTTGTTTGTTCATATTAATACACTTATCGTTCATACTAAGAACATAATAGACATGTTGTAGTCTCAGGAACATAAATATAGGAACTAGGCAGGGACTAGCTGCTTTGCAGCTATTTTCCTTGTTTAGATATGCAACATCGAAACTCATGTATTTTCCAATTAGTTTTTAGATGCATGCATATGTATTATTTTATTGCCAGCCATGATACATCCCCATTGATGATATCCATAGTTATGAGGTTGCATATATGTTACAAAATGAGGTCCATATCGTTGAGGAAGAGTCCATGGTTTAATTATAAACATTTTGTCTAATACCTTTCTATAAAAAATTAACAACGTACCTTTGCATCTTTTGGGGCAATTGCAAGTTATATTATGGAATGGATATGGTAGACAATCATAATTATAAGGTCATATTTGATCTCCAAACTTGGTGAAAATTTGGTCCTTCTATCTTTGTTAATGATATTTTCCCAATGAATGGGCGACTTTTTTATTTGCCAATAAAAACAGATACATACATAACAATTTAGATCATTTTTTAAAGGAAATTGAAGCTTTATATATCATATAAAATACCTTGTCGAAGCAATAACAAAACTTGGAAATTATTTTACAAAAATGTGGCTTATTTCCATACTGTCAATGTCTCCTAAATCCCTGAAAAACATATATACTACCTTAACAAGCAACCATACTATCTGATTACATAATTTCTTGACAAACTGTCCACAAAAAGATGATTTTGAAATACATTAGTTGACATATGAGCCATTGTCTTGAACACCCTGCACTCCACTGTGTTATGGAGAATCTTCTTCAGTATCCATGGGAGTTGCTTCCAAACCCCCTTGCTCGTCTTTTGAATTCCCAGGACGAGAGGCCGTAGACACTTGGTTGATAGAAAGAGATTGCATAGGATGAATGATCAATGCTCTTAAAAACTAGCACTCTTTTTCCAAACCTTCAATACATTGATTGAAGCACTGCTCCAGGTTCCCCACTTTGTCAGATAGCCGGTGAAGAACAAAAAAGTTTGCCTCTGAAATCTCTTCACGACGATGAAAACTATGTTTGAGTTCCCTTCTGGAGATATCCATGTTTTGACCAAGATGCTTCCCACATCTATTAGTATATTTGAACCAATCTCTCCTAGATACAATGGAAACCGACTTGGATATAATGAGAACAACATGAAAATTGATTGCTTGGCCACAACCTTCCTACATACTTGTTTCTGAGAGTTATATTCACTTCACTATGGTGGTTTATGTTAGAAAAATAAATAGCATTCGAAATGAACCTTTTTTCTTTGTGAAAACACACAAGGTAAACAGAGCCACGATTTCCAAAACAAGCAGAGTCATGAACAACCTCACTAATAATCTAAGAAGAGAGAGTTGGAACAACAAAACAAAGAACAAGAGCCTCTAGCAAACCAAACTTCAAACCCTTAATGCCCCTTAAAGGAACATCCAGAAAAAGCATTCGGGGAAGATATCCCAAATCTAGAAAGGAATATCACCGGATATAAGTCCCGTATCGATAAAATCTACAAGATAACCAGATCCAAAGAGAGTCGAAATAGAAGTAAATCCACCCTCTAAATCTTCACCTTCCCAGTTGAAAAAACAACAGAAAGCTCCCATAAAAATAATACCATGGTAATTGTAAGGGATACTGATAGTTAACCCAACAACCCAAAAATAAGCTATATTTTCGAAATACAATTCATAAACTTCGCACTCCTAGATAAGAAGCAAAACACAAGTAATATAACTATTTACTAGACAAGACCTGTCTGGTAGAGGAGATACCACCAACATTGGACGCCCTTCAATCCAATCTTCATCCACCCTGCACTTCTCCACTTCCAAAACATCATGCCAGAAATAAGAGGAACCTCCAACAATGAATGCCATGACTGAAAAAGCTCTAGGAAATCCCAGCCCACGCAAGCGACCATAAATGTAAACCATGCGAGTAACTCAGAGTTTGTGTAAAGGAAAATTAGCCATATGAACAATCCTACACACTAGTTGTCGTTTGAAATTTGTAATTAATATTCCCATTGAGTTAAGGGATGCGCTCATAACCTTACTCTCCATTTATAATAATAACACCCTCTCTGAGCGATGAACCTTGCTTAGCCCATCGATCAACATGGTTATTCAATTTACGTTTGATGTGGAAGAAACTGTATTCATCAAATTCCTTAAGGAGATTAAGGGTCTGAGAAATCACACCTGGAATGGCCTTAATTCCGACGTCTTTCTGATTGATAAGAGCCTTTATCACGATCATAGATTCCCCAATTATGATCAACTTCCGAAGACCTCTGATTTTGCAATTCTAACTCCTTGCTGCAATGTGTATGCCTCAACAACATTATTGGTAGTATTCCCTAATCCCAAGCATAGTGAACAATAACATTTCCTCCAGGATCACATAATATCCTCTACACATTCTGCCCCTTATAATAATTTAGATAATTGCTCCGAGTATTTGAAATCACTTGTAATATATTAGGCAATGAAAGTAATAAAAAAGATTGTATCGATTAGGTTATGGTTCAAAATTTGTTTGAATTTGTTCGAGTTTGATTCTTAAAATTTTGATGCTTGCACCTCCTTTGTCTATTTAGGAATCCAAAGCAACACATCCTAAGACTTCCATCTCTGTTCTAGCTAAATATTGGGGAATTTACGTCAAAATAAAAATGGTGTGCATCACCATAATTTTAAGGCCAACTTACCACATAATGTGTATAAAATATATACAAGTTATTACTTTTATATAATAGTTGTTTAGGTTTTTTTTTGGTTGAGTTTTGAGTTAGAGCGTTTATTGTGCAGATAATCCAAGTTAAAATCTCAGTAAACAAACTTTAGTGAAACAAAGCATTCATAACTAGGGGAAAATATTAACAACTTGTTTTGGTAAATAAAAAGAGATTTTGGTAAATAAAAAGAGATTTTAACAGTGCAAGTAATTTACAATCCTTTTCAACACAAAGAATTTAAAATCGTTCTCATGCTACCGAAAGTATGTTTTTCTATATTTTGACCCCTACATCCTCAAAACTAGATTTTACATTGGATATTCTATGTTTGACCCTTTCTCTACATAACTAACTATCAATTTTTTCGCCATATGCCATGTACTATTGTGGTTGCATTACATAATTCATTGAGGGACAAAATGCAATTAACTCCCTTAACTATGGACCATTCTCATTGACGAGTTCCCCTTTATCCCCTTTTATTTTAGAATTTCTGTGTACCAAGCACCTTGAATGGAGCTTGTAGGATTTTTTGACGGTCTGATCATACAAATTGGTTCCCATCCTCGATATGATTTGTCATACCCATGTCTCTACTTTATCATTCCAGTGGAACAATCTAGCGAGGGCTCTAGTAGTGGTGGGTTTTGTTGTGTACATAATTACAACATAATCAACATTTTTGTAATCAAGTCATATGTGTATAAATACCTTATTTATATAACAAAGGCTTAAGCACGTGACATAATATTAGGGTTAAGGTTTATGCATTTTATTGTCATAAATAAAGGTTTATCTTCTATCTTATGTATCACGATATCTTTTATTAATATAACAACCAACTTCAATATGTTATTCATGGATATATTTTCCTCAATCTTTCAGGATTAGCAAGTGCTATCCAACCCTTGCATGTGTAGATGCTCCCACTATTACGATTTGTGTTATGTTATTTCCAATTTATGTAAGTGTGGTCCCATTTGGTGTTTAATTATATAGCAAGTGGTATTAGAGGTTCAATTGAGCTTTGTTGGTGTTGTGCATTGGTTTCTTTTTTTAAGAGAGGAGAAAATGGGAAGAAGTTACTATCAATTCATAACTAGGTCCTAGTTTGAAAGAACTTTTCTAGTGAAATGAAAGAGATGTTGCAGTTATAGTTGGAGGACAAAGGGCCCATAGATTGTGCAAATCCATTACCCAGTTTTAATAGTTATGATGGTTTTGCAGATGAGAAAATGTTGTAGGTGGTATGAGATGAAGATCCATAAGATAGCGATGAAGTATCCATAGTCTATTGGGATGTAGACCTCATTAAAGAAAATGACAACAAGGAAGAAATGATCCATGAGGTCGAGGAAGAAGGAGATGTCGAGAAAGAAGAGAGCTTTAAAAGGGATAGATCTTGCAATATAAAAGCAACTACGTGTATGCGAAGCCAGAGATGAAGGACGATGATGGCATGGTTGTTAGTTATGATATTAAATGAGAAGATTTATCAGAGGATGCCCACAATGTTGGTCATGGGTGGGAACCACTGAGTGGTGGGATTATTCCTAGCACAAGTTGAAAGTCATATTTGGTGTAGGTGAAGGCATAGTTGTAGGCCATGGAAACCGAGTTCTGAATGGACTTATATGAGTTTCAAGGACTGATTGCAACATATTTTGGGCTATTTATGTTGTGGATCAATTTGGAGTGGAAGATTCAATGGTGCATAGGAGGGTAACAAATGAAAGAGTTTAGAGGGAAGTTGGAGTGTAAGATGGGATGGGGGCCATAACAACTATAGAAAAAACAAGGGGGAGTAGGCATTGGGAAGCGTACAAACATAACCATTTGGGAGGTTAAAAAAAAAAAAAAAACTTATCTTTTTATGCTTTAGTTCGCTTGGTTAAAGTGTAATTTTTGGTAACAAGTGGCAATTTATATACTGTTTGTGTTATTATTGTAAAGTGTATGTCATCGAAGTTATAAAGTGATATAAGGTGTAAATTGTATGTAAACGTGACTTTTAAATTATAAAATGATATAAAGTACAAATTGTATATCACTTTCAAGTGACTTTATTTAAAGTGTGTGTCACTTAAGTTATAAAGTGATATAGCATGCAAATTGTATGTCTCTTAACTTATAAAGTTACTTTTGAGTTATAAAGTGCTTTAAGGTGCAAAATGTATATCACTTGCATTATAAAGTGCACCCCATTGGTTGTATTTTAAAGCTTTGAAGGAAATTGTTTTTTATGGAGGAGGGCATGTTGTATAGTTAATCACAACATAGGCAATATCTTTGTAATAAGGTCATACATGTACAAATAACTCATTTATATGATAAAGGGCTAGTCACATGACATAAGCTTAGGGTTTATGCATTTTATTATAATAAATAGAGGTTTCTCATTGCCTTTTATCAAAATAACAACCAACTTATGCATTTTATTATTATAAATAGAGGTTTGCCATTGTCTTTTTTTATCAAAATAACAACCAACTTCAAGTTGTTATTTAGGGAGATGTCTTCCACCATCTTTTAGGATTAGTAGGTACCATATAACCCTTGGGTGTGCATGTTCCCACACCATGATTGTTTGTGTTGTGTTATTTTCTGTTTATGTAAGTGCAACCCCATTTGGTATTTAGGCATGAAACAAGTTCAACTCCTTAGTCTTTTTTATATTATGTTTGTATTTTGGGGCATGCACATTTATTATAGCTCCATGTGTTTTTTTTGCATGCCATTAAATGTGAGCCACCAAATTGTAATGTACCTATGGAGGTACCCAAGGGGATAATGAATGTAATGTGAATGGGTAATAAATAGGCCAAGTAGGTAGTTAATAGGAAGTGATATAATAATAAGGGGTAGTTGGCATAGACCCCTAGGAATACTCGTGAGAAAGTGTAAATACACATGAGTATCATTGTATTGAGATATGTTGGAGATATTATTTTGTAGCAAGCATGGCTTGTGGAGTGATTCCTTCCACAAGAAGTATTTAATGGTGTTATCCTACCTTAAGGGTTATTTCTATATTCTTATGTTTATTATTGTGTAGAATGCATTTAATATTCTTGAAATTTAAAAGTTTATTTTTGAAATTAAGAATTATATTCTCTCTTATATCTAACAAGGTTTACCACACAAATGATGCTTCAAGTCCTAATATTTCCATTAGAAATCTCTACCATTCAACCACTTCTTCACCAAAGAGACCTTTACCTTTAAGCATGAAGTTGTGTTGTACTCATGTTCAAATTAAATGTTTCAACAAAATGGTTATTCATCCACACTCTATAAATTGTGTACAACTGCAATTCTTAGATTAAACATAATTTATCTATAAAAGTTTTGCTCAAATTTATATAAACAAAATTCAAAAAAACCCTTATAACGTACAAAAACTAACTATATTTTCCAACCAAGCCAAAATTTTATTGTTAAAAAAAATAAAAAAATTACATGATTTTATTAAAGGTTTTAGTTTTCAACCTATTGTTCTTCTAGCATAGAAAATCGTGTATTAGAACATTGTCATCAATAAGTGGACTTGTTTCTTCCTTTTCCTCAGAGCATTGATATTTTATAATTCTTTTTATAATTATTTTAAATAGGGTTATATGCATAGTTAATCTATGCTATTTTAATTTATATGTATTATAATTAATGTAGGTGTGTGTAAGTATAAGGATAATGTATGTGTAGACTGTGATTGTTAGAATCATGTATTGACAAAATTGGTTATGAACCTTTACTATCCACTAAATATTCATATAAGGAAGCTAATGTCTTTTGGGTTATGTGTAGTGACAATCATTTAAGTTCAACTCACCTCATGCATAGGAGGTGAGTTTCATATCAAATTGTTGTTGGGTTTTGGAATTCAAGATGACTCACCCAAAACCAATGGGACTAAGATTTTGTATGGTTTACATTATGTAAGATTTTGTTGACATTATGCATGCAAAGGATGTCTCATTTTTACAAGGTGTTTATCTCATTTTAACATTTATACCAGTAGTCTTATTTACAAAGTTTCATAATAAATGGGAATATGGCAAAAACTTTTTAAGATGGTGCCAAAATCAAGCATGGAGATGGTGTCGCATGAGTTTTTAGCATTACAAAGGAAAACACTTTGTAGTGGAGGTTTTTGTGGAAGTTTTTAGTATTATAAGACTTGGTAAATTTTTCAAAAAAATCTCTTCTACAACCTTCGTTATTTGAAGTGAAGGTTTTAATGGATGTTCCATATAATTAAAAAAAATTGGGTCCGGTAGAGGTTTTTTTGTTTGTTTGTTTGTTTTGTTTTGTTTTTGTTTTCGATGCTTTGATTCTCAAAACGCATCGGTGCGATCTTAATGAACCTGCCTTAGTGCATACATATATGACAAAATCATCGGTATGCTTATAATTATTACGCACTTGTTTCACCTTTTTTTTTTGTATGAAGAGCACCGATGCTCTTATAATTTCTACGCATCAGCTGCACATTGTTTGTGTATGAAGCATCAATGCTTTTTACTTATGTACACCCAAGTACGTTTAAGTTAGCGTGGGGCTAAGCCCCAGCCCTTTCCGCCTCCGTTTATCGATTCCATTGAATTCAAATAATTATTTTAGCATATAGTTGTTAAGAACCAATCGAGGGCGGGTTGGCTAGCCCAACCCTGCCAGTCCATACGCTATGGGAGGTCGAGGGTTCGACTCCCGTGGACTCCAACCAATTTTGCATAAACCAGAGAGCCAACCACAGGGTGCCACGTGGCACCTCTCCATTCGTCGAGAACGATGCCACTTGTCGAGCGCTGATTCATCCACCTGCCTGCCACGTACCCTGCCACCGTACCTGCCCAGTCATCCTACTGACATCATCCATGCCACGTCATCCTGTGCCACGTGTCACCCTTACAGTGGTGACACGTGTCACCCTCTGACTGATCCAACTGTACCTATCGTATGCCCCATCACCTACCACATGTCGTCACTAGAAGCTGCCACTTCAGTTGTACAGCCTGTACAGTCAGCCTTCCATGTGGGACTGTACGGACTGTACAGTCACCCATTTTTTTCCCTGTTTCGGTTTTCAGACAGAATGCGATATCTTTCGCATACGAAGATCGTTTGATGAAGTAAATATATGGCCAGAATCAGGAAGATGAGATGGACGCAATGACGTTGGTTTCGTTAGATTCTGAGCACTTTCATTTTTGAGCCTTTTTTAGCCCTGTCAGGCTCCTAGATCTGATTCTGGATCACACCTCCCCACTAAAAGACCTTTTGGTCCCCAAAAGGTTACTGACCAGTCAACAAGCTCGGGATATGCCACTCGGCTTGTCCTCTATCTCTGAACTCTGTCCTGTGCACCTGTCTCATCAAGATCAACTGTAACACAATCATGACAACTAACAATATATTGTTAGCCATTTGAACCCTGTTACATATTACTGAAGCCACTATCATCCATGTAGACAACATTACTAATGATAGTATCAAAGAGATGACTGCAAATGAGCTGATATACTTGAAATATTTTCACGACATGAGCTTATCTTGAAGCAACTTATGATTGATTTTCCATTCAACAATCATTTCTTGTTCTTGCTTAAGATCGATTACTTCATTTGAAACAATTATTGGTTTGTTGATTTCTTGCACTTCCTTATTTAATTGTTCCATTGTTTGAAGTGTTTTATTTGCTTTAACATCATGAGCATGAACCACATAATCTTGACCTGCTTTGGTTAATTTATATTGATTATTTGTCCTGTAGAAGATTGCCTTACGATCATATAAATATGGGCTACCTAAGACCATTCCACATTCTCTTAATGGCACTAGATCACATGTTACTTCGTTCACCTACTTAGATGAAATTGCAAATTTGATTGTGCACTGCTTTGTTATGTGCATTTGATGATGATTTCTTATCCATTTAAGTGTGTAAGGCTTATGATGAGTTTGTGTTTTTAACCCCAATTGCTTAACGAATTCTTCTGAGATTAGATTAGATTGAGATCCATTGTCGATTAATGTGTCTATCTTAGTGTGTCGCATGATTACCCTTATATGAAACAAGTTGCTTCTACAATCAATGTCTTCACCAATTTTACCTGTCATACCAACCAATGAGATTTTTGATTCATCACCTGGATCCGATCCCAAGTCTGTGGGTTTTGTTGTCATTGCCACTGTCTGCATTCCCTTCTTTTCCTTGAACCACTTGGCCTCTTCTCGAGATGCAACTGCCAACATCTATTCTCATCATGTCCCTCTTTCTTTCAATGCTTGCAAGAGGGCTTTCCTTCCTTCCTTGTCATTGCATTTGCATTCTTGCCATGCCTTTTCCTCTTGTCCTCTTTCCTTGAAGACGATGATTCCCCTGACACACCTGCTTTTCCTGCTTCAATATACGTAGCTTGAACAGAAACCTCATCAAGGTTAGTGGTTCCAAACATGAAAACAATGTTTCTAATATGCGCAGGTAAACCTCCTATATACTTCATAAGAGTTTCTTGTGTTTGTAAAGGGATATCTAACATTAATGCCATTTTTCGAAATCCATCGGTGTATTCTTGCACTGTTTGTCCTTTTCTTAGTTTTAAAGATTGCCATTCAATTAATGATTTTTCCTTATAACCCAAAGGATAGAATTGTTTCTTAAGTGCAGAAATGAAACTCTTCCATGATGGAAATACCTTACCCACTTGTTGCGTTCCATTTTGCAACTTGCTTTGCCAACATATGAGAGTTGTACCTGCAAGTCTCAAAGATGCCAACTTGATTTGTGTGGCCTCATCCTTGATCTGTTGCACACTACAGTAAACCTCCATCTGTCTGATCCAATTGTCAAGTTTCTCTGCATTTACTTCACCATCATATATGGGCAACTCAAATTTAACATCAAGTTTTAACAATGGCATTTCATTTTTATGCTTATGAACATTTTTCTTTCCATTAGATTTAGAACTTCAACTTGAAGAAGAAGGAGAAGAAGGAGGTGATGATGGAGGTGAAGGAGGAATATGAGGATGATCCTCTTCCTCTTCACTTTTTACCTTTGAAGATTCACCCAAAACTTGTCTCTTTCGTTCCAAGTAATCCTCGTACAAAACTTTCACCATCTCCGACATAGAAAGGAAAGTTTTCCGGAACTCTTTCTCATCCTGAGAAAGCCCTTCTTCTGATGCCATCTTCTCGCTGTGAGAAGCTCTCTTTCTTAATCCAATTAATGGATTATATGCAACAAGATTGCCTTCACCACGCTGTAGATTTTCCTTGGTTAACATGCAAAACTCAAATCCAAACGTCAACTACCTCTGATACCACTTGATCCGTAGGATCTTTTTATGACTATGGTTGAGTTTTAAATTGCATGTGTTAATTAACCATTTGAGAAGCTAAATGAAAGAATGAGGAAAAGAGAGGAATTATGACAGCCATATACACATATGCAGATCTGAAATGAAGTAATAAACAACAAACCATAACAAGAGAATTGATAATGGAGTTTGGCACAACATTGCCTACGTCTCCGGGCCTTTGTCTCTGTGGGGGAGGCTTCTTTATTTCTGTTCAAAAGCTAAAAAGTACATCGCAAAAGTGCCAATTGGCTACAATACTGATCTAGTCATGTTCTTCCAGATCTCTAGAACCCAGCAAAGAAAACGACACACAAAACGAATGTCTGGAGCTCCCAGAAATGGCCCGCAAGCGTCTGCTCCTCAATAGCTTCCCTACATAAAAATGGCTTTGGCTTGGCTTCCCCTTAGCATAACTCTACTCTGACTATCCTCCATGGCCTCAAACAGGCCTGGTTTTTATATATCTGAAGTTGGTTATCCACCCCCAACTTCCTCCCAAAATTTGGGCTCCAAAAATGCCCAATATCTCCCAAAAATGGGCCAAATCCTCCATTAACAGGCATAAAATCAATTAGAAAATCCAAACTATATAGTAAAAACCACTTTTGCATAAAAATATGGCACAGCCCCTTTTGGCACGTGCTCCTGGTCATATGGGGGAGCGGCCATGTGGCCAGGCACTCCATCTGTACGCTAGCCCCCTGTCCCTGGCTCCTGGTCTTAGGCGTAGGCATAGGACCGATGGCTTAACAACTTACCCACGCGCGCGCGCCCTGTTCGGATTGGGTCCGGGTCACATGTGACCATCCGAGAACCAAGGGATAAGCCCTATCTGCCAACTCTGGGTCGTATGGGATGTTGGTACAACCGTAGGCTGGGGCTAAGCCCTAGCCCTTTCCACCTTCGTTTATCGATTCCATTGAATTCAAATAATTATTTTAGCATATAGTTGTTAAGAACCAATCGAGGGCAGGTTGGCTAGCCCGGCCCTGCCAGTCCATATGCTATGGGAGGTTGGGGTTTCAACTCCCGTGGACTCCAACCAATTTTGCATAAACCGGAGAGCCAACCATAGGGTGCCACGTGGCAGCCCATGACTGGGCCACGTGGCACCTGTCCATTCGTCAAGAACAATGCCACTTGTTGATCACTGATTCGTCCACCTGCCTGCCATGTACCCTGCCACCTGTCATCGTACCTGCCTAGTCATCCTGATGACGTCATCCATGCCACGTCAGCTTGTGCCACGTGTCACCCTTACAGTGGTGACATGTGTCACCCTCTGACTTGTCCAACTGTACATGTCGTATGCCCCATCACCTGCCATGTGTCATCACCAAAAGCTACCATGTCAGTTGTACGGTTGTACGACCTGTATAGTCAGCTTGCCACATGGCACTGTACGGACTGTACAATCACCCATTTTTTTGCTTGTTTGGGTTTTCGGATAGAATGCGATATCTTTTGCATACGAAGCCCGTTTGACGAAGTAAATATATGGTTGAAATCAGGAAGATGAGATGGACGCAATGGCGTTGGTTTCTTCGGATTCTGAGCACTTTCATTTTTGAGCCTTTTTGAGCCCTGTCAGGCTCCTGGATCTGATTCTGGATCAGTATGTTATGCGGAGGGAGTCATCAAACTCACATTTTCCCTCGTATGGATGAAGCCTCAAAATTACTGGAAGACATGACTATTTCCCAACCTCAGCTTCCAGTTGCTTATCGCAAGCTTACTCTCGACCCACCTGTAGTTGATGGAATGATCAATTTAGTCCCTTCGTCGATCAGTCTGGTTGATCATGTAGTCAATTTGGTCACGTCCTTAGTTGATCTTGTTGACAAAGTGGTCGATATGATCCCATCATCGGTCGATCCCACTCTCATGTTAGAGAGTGTCACCCAAGTGGTCGATCCATTTCCATTCGTCGATCCCATTCTCCCCTTAGTTAATGCAACTCAAGTGGTCGATTTGATCTTGTCATCATTCAATCCTACTCTCCTTCTAGAGAGTAAATCCAATGTTTCCCACATTTTTCTTGTTGATACAGAATCTACCATGCTATGGGGCATTCCTCCTTCTCCCATGGAACCCCCTCCAAGTAATGAGGTCATCCTTTTTTATTGGGGTGCGCTAACTGGACCTTGTCTTCCCTCTCACATTCCTTTCAAGATTATAGTACAGGTTTGTGGTCGGGATGTTCCTCAGGCGTTGATAGATGAAGGTGCGTCTGTTAGTATTTTTTCCTCTATTGCTTAGCAAGCTTTGGGTTATCCTTAGCTTGTGTCGGTTACGCAAAATCTGTTATATTTTAACAGAAGAACTAGTCACCCTTTAGGATTCATTCCTCAGTTTCATGTAACTTTGGGAGGGAAAAATGTATTTATTGATGTTATGGTAGTCCAAGACCCCTTGAATTTTGATTTACTCCTTGGGTGATATTATGTCTATGCCATGAAAGCTATCATGTCCACCCTTTTTCGTGTGATATATTTCCCTCACGATGGAAGAATTGTGATTATTGATCAACTTTTGTTTGTTGGTCCTGACTTGACCATCAACTCAATGACCTCCCTAAACGGTTCTTATATGCAAACAGTGTCACCCCTGCCATAGGTCAATTATGTGGCGCTGTCTCCCATGCCTTCAGTTGCCGATGAAGATGAGCCTCTCGCTCTAATCTCAGTCTCTTATGACTTAGATCCGGTAGTTGACATGGTGATATCTTTGATAGGGTCTTTAGAGCTTGAGCTCATTACTCCCATCGTGACCCTCGACATGGTGTCTTTCCATAGCGTTGTTCTTCTGTCCAGTGAAGATCTCTTGGAATCCATGACTGATTTTTTCCCCTTGACATGGTGTCCTTCCAGAGAGTTTTCCTCTTGGAAGCCATGATCAAGAAGAGTCTTTTGAGCATGGTTTTTTGATTTCAAGCTCGTTAAAAAATGAAACCATCTGTGAGGATAGTTTTCTCATCTCTGTAGAAACATCGTTAAAAATTGAAAAAGAGGTTACAAGCATAGTTCTTGTTTCTGTGTCGAGCTCGTTAAAAAATGAAACAGAGGTCTCAAGATTGAACCTGGAATCTCGAGCATAGTTTTTCATTCTCTATAACAAGCTCGTTAAAAAATTGAAACAAATTCCCCTTCTATGTTTGAGTCAAGTCCTTCGTCTAGTATTTGAAGCCTCATTTCATTCTCCTTTGCATTTGGATGAAACGAAGCTTGGGGGGCATTTTCTTCCAGCCTCTGGACTTCATGTTGAATTTAAGTTGGGGACAAAGTACCAACCATCCTTGGATAATGCGTTGGGAAGTCGCAAGAAAATTTTTCTTTGGTTCAAGCTTGTGTAAAAATGAAACCACCTACCTCAAGTATAGTTTCCTCTGGTTCAAGATTGTGTAAAAATGAAATAAGTTCCAAGCATATTTTTGTTTATTTTTAAGCTTATGTAAAAATAAAATCTATCCCAAGCATAGTTTTGTTTTGTTTTAAGCTTGCATAAAAATGAAAACAATCTCGAGCTTAGTCTTTGTTCTTTCACATGCTCATAAATCAATAAGAATGTTACCGAGTAAACTTTTATCACTTTTTCGGACTCATAAAGGTTATACGAAAAAGGAACACCCCGGAGTTCCCTTTAAGCTCTTTTCAGACTCTCTAAACATGAAAATATTGTCGAGCAATCTTTTTCTTTTCACCCTCGTTAAAGTATTTGAAGAAAACGTCTGTTGAGCGGTAGATTATCTCTTTCTCTGTCTCACCAGACTATTTTACGAAAAAGGACATGTTGGAGTTTCCTTTAAGTGTTTTTCAAACTCTCTAAATATGAAAAACTATTGAGTTTACTTTCTTTGGGCTCGTAAAACAAACATCGAAAGGCCCATATGGGACCGAACCACCCCTTCCTAGGGTTCGTTACATATAATCCAAAGGACTCATCCAAAGGATGAGATTACAGTTAAAGCATATGTTATCCTCCTCAAGCTTGTGTAAAAATGAAGAGGTACTCGCTAGAAATGGTGGGGGGGAAATTGGGAAAGAAATGTGTCTAAACCTGTATTCTATGGAAGATTTTCTTTTGAACATGACACCCTTTTACTTGCTTTGTGTCTAGGTTGGAAAATTCGCTTGTCTCTTGATCATACTCCTTTATAAGATTAAAAATTGGTCTGTGATCCCTGTTGTTGAGTCATTGTTTCCAAGACAATTGTCGTGTCATCAATATGTTCAAAGAGAAGTTCAACACGAAAAGCCTTCTATTGCGTCAACAATTTATGCAGTCCTTAAGCCTTCTATTGCGTCGAACATCCCTGAGTCAGTCTTGAATCACTTGTTACTCTGGTCTACTTCAAATATCATTACCTGTTTCATGTCATTGATGGGGGATACATTAATTACCTACTATGATGAGTCTTTTCCTGTCAAATTCAACTCATTATCCAGAAATTAGACTTATAAACTAATGGTACCTTGGAACTTGCATGCCTCAATGGCAGGTTTCCTTGCTTTCGACAATGGGTTTTCATTATTAACCCCTGATCGGGAGATTATGCTAAGTGTTCGACTTCAGATCACAAATTCACACCTGTTGGATTGTACTAGTGTACCTTGGTAGTCATCGACATTAATGGTGATTTCCCTCACACGTGTTTACGATATTCATTAATGACCGATAATCAAGTGGTTTCTACCATGTTCAACTTCAACACATGTATTCACATGGTTAGATTCGTACTATAGAGTGGTGGAGATGAAGACCCTGGATATTTTCTAACAGATACAGGTTGCATTGGAGTGTATTCATATTGTATTGTTGCATAGATCCACTATGTATGTCTCATGGCTATGTTCAAATTTGAGTCTTTAACACATAGATCCACAGTGTATTTTTTGTGGTTATGTTCAGATTTGAGTCATAATGGCATGGATCCACAGTGTATGTTTGGTGGCCATGATCTGTCTTACTTGACATGGATCTTTGAATGTCATCATTTATGTTTTGATTCATTTGTATTCTGAGTACGGGAATTCCTACCTCAGTGATGATATATTATTGTACTGTATTTCCTTGTTTGTTGGCAAGTTTCCGATCGGCATGTTCCTTATTCCCTACACACACTCGACAAAGTATTTCAGCCATCATTATGTTCTAACTTCATACTTTGGGGGGCTCACTGTTACACATTATTTTTGTCACCCCTATGACCGTTAATGATGTAAACCTATCATTTGTCTTGAGAAGGATCAATGGCCTGAATCCCTGAAGAAGAATGAAGATACGTTTTCCCAGAGAGATGGAATTATACTTTTCCTTTATCAAAAACCTTATAAAAAGGGATCGTCGCACCTTTCTTAGTGTTAAGGGTGCGACGATCTAGGATCATTGCAGGTTGCACCATAGTGGTCTGCAACGTCGTCGCATTTTTCTCAGTGTTAAGGGTGCGACAATTTTTGTACGAAGGGCCTATTCTTATCCCTCACACACACAAGATTATCAATTTAGTATTTAATCGAGGCTTCCCTAAACCCTAGACTCAAAGCCTCATTGTACCTATTTTTAAATGTGGAGATAAAATAAATCCCTCCAATTATAGGACCATTATGATTATCCCCATTTTAGCTAAGCTATATGGAAGTATTTTGGAAAAGAAGATAAGCACATGGCTAGAAAGCCATAGAAAAAGAGATAAAGGAAAGGTCGGTTTTAGAGGCTATCATTCAACACTGGACCACCTTTTCATGCTTAGGATCATTACAGAGGAGTGTCACAATAATAAAATCAATCTCCTTTATTGTTTCATTGACTTTAGGAAAGATTTTGACATTGTGCCTAGAACTAACCTTTGAAATAGGTTAGAAGAGTTAAAATTTCCCTCTTAATTGAGAGCTATTATTATACGGTTGTATGAGACTATTATTGCCAAGATTAGGAGCACTAATGGATGGTCTGGAGAAATTAATTGTAATATTGGAGTCAAGCAAGGTTGTCCTTTATCCCCTACCTTATTTTGCATATACATTGACAAGTTAGAAGATTGTTCGAAAGTTGCAGGTTGTGTTGGACTGACTCTTGCTAATATTGTTATCATCCTTCTCCTATATGTCGATGATATTGTTCTTATGGAAAGGAATCCATGTGACCTAGGAAAGCAACTTAGAATCCTCAAGGACTTCCTCTCTAGTACATGGATGATGGTGAAAATTGGCAAAACAAAGGTGATGATAATTAAATCTCAAAATATCACCTATGATAGTTTCATGTATGACAACAATATCTTCGAGGAAGTGCCTTCATATAAGTATCTTGGAATCAATATTCATCACAAGCTCAATTGGAACTATAGCATTGAGAAAAAAGGATAAATGGAGAGTGGAAATCTTACTATGGGGGCTTGAAAATAATTTTAAATTAGCGGACCTTTGGCTATGGTTTAAGAAAAAGGTCCTCTTTGAGGCTCTTGTCACTCTTTTTATCTTATATGGATGTGAAGTTTGTGGATGCAGTATCTCTCGTGAATCTTGGAGAAACATAGAGCATATCCAAAATAATTTTATCACTTTTAATCTCAAAATTAAAGGCAATATACCTTATCATATCCTCCTCATAGAAACGAGTCTTTCCCCCATTGAGAGTGCTAAATTCCATAAGTGTCCTCAAACACGTAATTTTATTGAGTAGGGAAAATATTATTACATAGTGGGAGAGAGGCAGAGAAAATATATAACCTCTCAAGCCTTATCTCAATATGCCAAGTGTCCTTGACCAATAACTCAAGGATAATCACTATAACAAGGATGTGACAAGGCCAACCTAGGAAATACATGACTTCTAGAATAACTTTTCTAATTACTTGACTAAATAAACTTTAGGATTATTAGGCTAACATTCCCCCCTTTGATCCTGAATTTTATTTTTACAAATGCCAAGTTCATCTCTAAACTTATGAATTTTATTTTTCCTAATGACTTGGTGAAAATATCTAAAGTTTGATCTTTAGATGGACAATATTATGGCTTGATGATGTCGTTGTTGATGAGTGTTCTAATGAAGTTATACTTGGTGTCGACATGCTTGGTCTTGTTATGGAATAATGGATTCTTGGTCATTTTTATTGTTGATTGGTTATCAATCAATAGAGTATTTGGTGATTTTTGAATAGCACCAAGATCCTGCAAAATTTTACGAAGCTAGACAATTTCACAAGCTACTTCCCAAATTAAAATGTATCATGCCTCTATTGAAGAATTTTCCATTGTTGCCTGCTTTTTGCAACTCCAAGATATTGTTGTTGAACCCATATTCATTAAATAACCTAATGTTGATATTCTATCATTGATATCTCCAGCAAAATTTGCATTTGAATATGCAACAAGTGCAAAGTTGTTGTTTTTCTTATAGAGAATCCAAAAATCTTTTGTTCCTTGAATATACATGAGGACCCTTTTTTATGCATTCCAATGAATTTCTCTAGGTTCCTGCATGAATCTAGAAATAATATTGACTGGGTATGACAAATATGGATGAGTGTTTGTTAGATAAATGAGGTTGCCAATCAATTGTCTATAGTTGGTACTGTTTATTAATTCTCCCCCTTCAAATTTTGAAAGTTTCATGTTTTTCTCCATAGGAGTAAGAGGAGGTTTACAATTCTACATGCCAAATTTCTTCAACAAATGAGTAGCATACTTGGTTTGATCAAGGAATATTTGATGACATTGTTATGAAACTTCTGCTCCAAGGTAGTATCGAAGTGGCCCCAAATCTATCATTTTGAATCCTTTCTGAAGTTCATGTTTTACCTACTTGATGTAAGGTTCAAAATTCCTTGTAATGATTAAGTCATCAACATAAAGAATAATGATCACCAAGTTTTGACCTTGCATCCGGTAATACAGATTATCATCAAACTCACTGTGATGAAAACCAACATGCCTAAGGTATTCATCCATCTTGGCATACCATGCTCTAGGTGCCTATTTCAAACCATATAACGCTTTAGCTTACATAATTTGCACTCCTTTCCTTCAACTTTGAAACCTGGGGGTTGAGTCGTATAAACTTCTTCTTTCAAATCACCATTAAGAAAGGAACTTTTGACATCCATTTGATGAAGTGTCCAACCATACCGTGCAGCAAAATTTATTACCATTCTAATGGTGTTCCACTTTGTTGGAGGAGGAAATTTTTATTCATAGTTAATTCCTTCTTTTTTAGAAAATCCTTTTGCAACAAGTCTTGCTTTGTATTTATCTACTTCACCATTAGATTTATACTTGATTCGGTAAACCCATTTGCAACCGATGGGTTTAACATTTGTTGGAAAATCAACAAGTTTCCATGGTCAATTTGTTGGAACATAAAGCATTGATGGTTCATCACACATCTCTTGGGTTCAATTGGTCGAGAGAACAACCTACATCTAGATACATACAGTCAATCAGTCAACCTACATCTGGATACAGTCAGTTGAGCAATGGACCAACACACTACACCAATTGGTTGAGTAGTAAACATGCCTTTCGATCAGACAATCAACCAGTAGTCAAAGATATTTGGGCAGTGGATCAACCATCCCAGCAATCGACTACAAGTTGGAATCATAGGCGATTAATTCAAGCATCCATGTCCATCTGAATCAACAAAGCGGATTTGACGGAGTCAACTCTAACATTAGATAGTTACATGTGAACAAAATCTTCTGGATTTTATGGAAATTGATTATATCTTCAGGCTATAAAAAGTAGACCCCTTGGGTCATTTTCATCATGGTAATCAGGTGATTAAGATCAAATATGAACTATGATGTTCTGGTCACAGTGTGCCTTTCTTAAGTGTTGTAATGGTGTCTTTAGACACCACCCTTTCTCTTTGATTGTCTAGATTACTTTTTTCTTTGTTTCATGTTGTGTTCCACCCTATTCCCCAACATGGTATCAGGACCGATGGTTTAAAACCTCGACCTGTTATCTGCAAATATTTTTGAGTTGGATTTGTTGTGTCATTGACACTGGGTTGGTGCTTTGTTGATTGGAACTTATTGAAGCAAACCATTTTATGTCTAGATATTGATGATGGATTCAAAGATTGATCCTATTGTTATGAATGGATCAAATTATGTAGTATGGGCACCAAATATGGAAACCCTACTAAAGAGAAAATAAATGTGGAAATATATGAAGGTTGCAATTCCAGATCAAATAGATGACCAAGTGAACTTTGTTGTTGATGGCAAGAAGGATGATGTTGTAGGGGTCATCATGACCTACATCTCGTGGGAGATTTGGTTTCTCCTCAGTGGAATCGACTACCCTCATCAAGTCTCGAAGAAGCTAAAGTCATTCTTCGATCGAGTCAATGAAAGCCACGTCATACAGTTGGAGAAAGAGTTGATCTTTCTTGATCCTCATTCTTTTGAGAGAATCGAGGACTATTTGGCACATGTCAAAGAACTCCAATTGAAATTGAGCGAATGTGGAAAGAACTATTAGAATAAATATGGACAACTCGTTGAGTTATTCCTAATGAAGTTGAGAACACCATTTTACATGTTCATTTCGACTTTCTACATCAACTAGCAAGCACGCAAGGAAGATGGTAAGGATTACACCTTTGAAGCTTTCTATGGCCTTTTGATTATTGATCAACACATAATGCTTGAAGAAGGAAAGATTGGTGGTAAACACCAGACCCACTTTCTCAAGGGAAAGGAAAAAGTGGATCCCAAGGATAGAGTATGGTTTGATGCCTCTACACAGAAACATACATACCATGACCAGAAAACTCAAAGATAGACAGATGCACTACAATGAAGTTGAAAGAAGAAGACATGTCAATATTGTGTAAAGACTAGACATGTGGAGAAAGTTTGTTATAAGAAGAGAGATGACTTAGAGGAGAATATTAAATTCCTTGAAAGAGATGTGTCCATTGTACATTGATCTGTTGATAAATTCACTTTACAAGTCAGAACTTATCATGCCTTGTTGTCTCATTCTACACATAACAAATGGGTAATCAAATCTAGGTGCTTTCATCACATGGTTAAGGATGTTTCCTTGTTTGCATGGTTGGATGAAGCTAAGGAGAGGAAAATATATGTTGTTTATGATTTTTCTTTGGATGTTGTTGGTCAGGGTGATGTTTCTTGTCGACATGGGAAAATTGATGACATCTATCATGTGCTAAATTTCAGTGGCAATTTGTTGTCTATTGCTCAGTTAACATAGACAAGTAAAACTGTAGAATTTTGGCCAGATTAGTTCTATGTACATGATCTGAAGAAATGAAATTCAATTATCGTCGGTGGCCTTATCAACCGAACAAACTATTTTTACAAGTTTTGTGACATAACTCAACCTAAACTCGAACCGACTACACTTGTTGCTCACACTGGCGAGTGAAGTCGAATTTGGCATGAGCGACTCAGACACTTGACACTGGCAACTCAGAATATGGTTGTTGGTCTACTGAAATTGTTTCCCCCTGAAGGATTCTGTAAGGGGTTTGTACTTGGGAAGCATCATCAAGCAACATTTGACTCTAGCAAAGCATGGAGAGCACAGAACCTACTAGAACTGGTTCACAATGATGTCTACTACATCAATCTACCTTCATTGGAATGTGCAAGGTATATTTTTATTTTCATTTATGATTTCTCTCACTTTACATGGGATTACTTTATAAAGAATAAGAATCTTGTCTTTGAGAAGTTCAAGGAGTTTCGGGCCTTTGTTGAAAACCAATGTGGTCGACCCATCAAATGCTTAAGATCTGAAAATGGTGGTAAGTATGTCAATTGACCTTTTGAAAAATACCTACTTTGATCTGGTATTGACTGGTAGTGATCGGTTCCTCACACATTGCACTAGAATGACATCGAAGAATGAATGAATTGAATGTTAGTTGAAATGGATAGATGTCTTTTGCAGGCTAAAGATCTTTCCCCTCGCTTCTGGGTTGACGCGATGTATTGTGCAAACTATATACTCAATCACATTTCAACTCAATTTTTTCCTTCCATGACTCTAGTCGAACAATGGTATGGGAGAAGCCTTCAATCAAACACCTCTGTGTATTTGGATGTGTTTCCTGGGATCACATTCCTGATGATTGGAGAAATAAATTGGATGCAAAGAATCATGTTTGCATCATGATGCGCTATTCTGAAGAGTTGAAATCCTATCAACTCTTTGATCCTATCAAACGATAAATCATTATCAGATGAAATGTACAGTTTTACGAGAAGTTTTTTGGCATCAAGTTGTTGAATTCCTCCTCTGGATTACTGCAGGGTGATCCCTTTAATGGTGTCTCTAACACTGGTGCCCTTGTTCCATGTTTTAGTCCTTCGAATCGACAATGAAATTTTCATGTCTCGACTCGACCATCAACCTCTGAATCAATTCGTTCATCATCCTCTATTTCGACTGGTCCGTCGACTAAAGGCTCTCCAACTTCTAATCGATTTGATGTTGGAGATGCCTCCTGCAAACGACAAACTCAATGTCAAAAGCAACATTCCAGCATTGCCTTGATGACTCATGTACTTGAAACTTCTGACCATGTTGCCTACTTAGATGTTGAAGGATGACCTAAATGGGAGCAAGTTGTGCAGACAAAAAATTATTCTTTGTCGAAGAATCACATTTGGGACTCAGTTCCTCAACCACAAGGAAAGAACATTGTAAAGTGTTGATGGGTCTACATAACCAAATTTACCTCTGAAAGTGTTGTTGAGAGACATAAAGCACGCCTTGTTGCAAAGGGATTTTCTCAACAAGAAGGCATCGACTACACTGAAACCTTTTTCCCATGTTGCAAAGATGAACTCTATTCAACTAAATCTTTCCCTTGTTGTTCGTTTTGGATGGAAAATCCATTAGATGGATGTGAAGAGTGCATTTCTTCATGGATACCTATCTGAATAAATTTTCATGGAACAACCACTTGGTTTTGTGAAAGATTCAAATTTGATTTGTCGTCTCAAGAAGTCACTTTATGGTTTGAAGCAAGATCCCCGAGCTTGGTATGCTAAGATCGACACTTTCTTTCTTTGACTTGGTTTCAAACATTATGAATCTGATCACAACTTGTATGTAGTCCATACCAATAGAGACTTACTCATTATTGGAAATAATAATGATCTCATCCTTAGATTGAAGAAACAACTTGTTGACTCCTTTGACATGATATATCTTGGTACTCTGCATTACTTTTTGGGTCTTCAAGTATTACCACTTAGTGATGGTTTTTTCATCTCTCAGTCTAAATATGTGATGGATCTGTTGACATGTTTTAAGATGGTTTAGTGCAATCCATGTGCTACTCCCTTTCAGTTTGGAGTAAAGCTTACCAAAACCTGTCACGCACCTATAGTCAATGTTGTACTCTTTATCAACAATTGGTCGGCAGTATTATTTATCTTACTCCTAATCGAACTAACATTTCCTTTTTTGTTAGTGTGGTTTATTGGTTTATGTAGGACCCTAAAGAAAGCAACTGGAAAGCAGTCAAATGATTTGTTTGCTATCTCAAGGGTACCACTCATTTTGGTATCAAGTATTGTCGAAGTTCAGATTCATTGATCGTCTTCACCAACTACGACTGGGCCGATGACATCAATGATCAAAAGTCCACTTAGGGCTATGTGTTTCATTATATCACTGGACTATTGGTGTGGTTGTGCAAGAAATATAAGGTAATCTCTTTGTTGAATATAGAAGCAGAATATCGTGGCATTGTTCAGACATGTACTAAATCAATATGGATTTGGAAACTTTTGGGAGAAATTAGCCTTCGTATTCATACCTCGACCATAATCTACTATGATAACCAAAGCGCCATACAAATTGTTGATAATCATGTTTCCCATGATAATATGAAGCATGTTGAGCTCCATGATCACTATTTGAGATGGTTGGTTCATGATAATGTTGTCTCTCTTGAATATTGTAGAAAAAATGATTAGGTTGTTGATATCTTCACCAAACCTTTAGTTGAATCCATATTTATCAAGCTCCGTACAAATCTTGTTCTTCGAGAAGCTGCAATTATGGGGGGGTGTCTTAATGACGTAATTTCACCTCCTGAATCTCCAAAGTTGTGTGTTGATGGGGGGGTGTTGGAACATCAAGCATTGATGGTTCATCACACATCTCCTGGGGTCAATTGGTCGAGTGGTCAACCTACATCTGGATATATTTGGTCAGGTGATCGACCAACACACTATACCAGTCATTTGAGTAGTTGATGTGCATGTTGGTCAAAAATTTGAACATCAATCGAAGATAGTTGGGTGGTGGATCGACCAACCCAACAATTAACTACAAGTTGGATGCGTAGGAAGTCAGGTTTAGCATCCCTGTTAAGTCAACTCGACAAAGCAGATTTGACAGAGTCAAATATAATAGCTAACAGTTACATGTGGACAAGATCTTATGGATTCTATGGAAATCAATTAGATCTCGAGGCTATAAAAAACAGACCCCTTGGGTCATTTTCATCATGGATATCAGGTGGTCGAGATCCAATATGTAGTGTGATGTTATGATCACAGTGTGCCTTGCTTAAGTTTTGTAACGGTGTCTTTAGACACCACCCTTTCTCTTCGAATTGTTTCTTCTTCGATTATCTACAGTATTGTGTTTTATGTTTCATGTCGTGTTCCACCCTATTCCTCAACACCATTTGCAATTACATAATCATGCTCATCCACCATGGCTTGTTTCCTTGTGCTTCATTGCTTCTACAAAATTTGTTGTTTCAATAGAATCTTGAGTTACTAAGGAACAATTTGACTGAGATGAAGTAGAACTTCTAGTTCATGTTTTGTCTTGTTCATCTAGGTGAACATATTTAAGCAATTGTGTGAACCATTTTGGTTTATTTTGTTGTCCCTTTGGTGAAGTTACTGTAGTCGATATATTCTGGATTGAAGATTCATCATCTAAGGAAGAGTTATCCAACTCTTGAACATTCATGTTGGGGGCTAATTTTGTTTCAATCCAATTTGGGTTTCCTTGATAAATTATCTTTTCTTGAGCTTCCTTTTTCTCCAAATGACTAAGTAGATTATCAATCTCTTCAACTATTTGAACTTATATCTCATCAAATACTACATCTTGACTGATAATGAATTTTCCATTGGATAACAACCTATAGCATTTATTCTCATCTGAATATCCAATAAGAACGCATTTCATACTTTGATTTTCGAACTTAGTCATTGTTTCCTTAGGAACTAAGGCATAACAAGTGGAGTCGAAAACTCAAAGATGATTAACTGAAGGCTTAGTACCATACCAATATTCACATGGAGTAATTCCATCTAAGGCTGATGTGGGTGATTGATTCCTTAGATATATTGTTGTATGAACTACTTCAACCCAATATTCAGTGCTTAACCCCTTGAAATGCAACATTAATCTTGCCATTCCCATTAGTGTTTTGTTCATTCTTTCTGTGACTCCATTTTGTTGTGGAGTATAAGAGTTTTTCAACTTCCTTTTAATTACATTACGCCTGCAATAATCATTGAATTCATGTGAAGTGAATTCTCCCCCATTATTTGTTCTAAGGGTCACAATATTCTCTTTGGTGGCATTTTCAACTAAGCGTTGAAATTGTATGAATTTGGCAAAGGATTCTGATTTTTTCTTCAAAAAATATACCCAAATCATCATTGTACAATCATCAATGAAAAGAATGAAGTATTTGCATCCACCAAAAGAATATTCCATGGGACCACAAATGTCATTATGGATTAATTGCAAACATTTGTTTGCTCGACATGTACTTGTGAACAAAGGATCCCTCTATTGTTTTTCAATGATACAAGCTTCACACTTACCAGATTCCTTTTTGAAAGTAGGCAATCCTTTCACCATTTCATTTGTGTTAAGTTTACTGAGACTTTCAAAATTAAAATGGCCAAATTTGTAATGCCACAATCTTAAGGAGCTTGGAAATAAATCCATTGATGCTGCAAAATCCTGTTTTTGAGGAATGACTATGCCTTAGAGGCTCAAAAGTTTTCTAGCTTCATAGTCATTCATTATAGTTTTGAAATTTTTTCACTAAATTAATGTTAATCCATCCATATTCCATGATAATCCAATGGCCTCCTTGTTTGATGAGCATCAAAGACAACAAATTCTTTTTGAATGATGGAACATACCAAACATAGGAAAGTAATACTTTTCCAATTCTTGGAAGAGAAAAGAGGACATATCAGTTTCCTTGAGGTGTATGAGTTGTGTCATCCGCCAAGTAAATTGGATTTAGTTCCATATCCTGATATGTGCAAAAGTAATCTTTTATGTAGCACATATGTTGAGTAGCCCCTGTATCTAATATCCAATCATATTCATAATATTTTATGATCAATTTGTTGGTGGAAATTGAATCTGCATACTCAATCTCTTGATTTGTTGTTTGCACATAATCATCTTCTAGATTTTTTGCATATTGGGTTGAAGTTGAAGCATTACACTTAGAATGTTGTTTGAAAGTTTGTTTATTCTTAGGAAAATTTTCATTTTGTTTTCTACACTCTTCCACCACATCGCCAATGCAAAGACATCTTTTGCACTTGACTTGAGAAACGTTTTTACCTCATTGATCTTGCGATCTTCTAAAATATTGTTGATTTTTTATTCTTCTTCCTGGGATTCTTCCATGACCTAGACCATAGTCTAGATTTCTTGATTCATTGAATCTTCCTCTTCCTCTATAATTTTCATTAGATGATCCTCTTCCTCTTGTATTTTCATTGTAATTACTTCTTCATATTGTACTTTCATTGCAAGTACCTCTTCCAATCACATTGTATGCTCCTCTTCCTCTTGATCTTTCTCCTTATCTTGAGTTGGTAAAGAGAAGATCTTCCCTCGAGTTCTTCTTCTTACCAAATGTCTTGTCATGTTGAACCAACAAGTCCCTAAGGGAATCAAAAGTTTGATTCTCCAATTTTTCATCAATTTGCAATGTTTCTAAAAAATGTTTATAAGAGGGTGGCAGTCCATGCATCAAGATTGAGGTCATAAGACTTTCTTCTACATCGTTAAAGCCACATTTTAGTAGTTCCATTCTGATATTTTTCAAACGAGAGATGTACTCCAAAACATCTCACCCTTAAACCAACTGTTGGTTAAGCAACTTATCATGAAGCTCAACCCTTTTTACTCAGATTGAGTATCAAATATCTTCTTAAAAATTTTCCATTCATTAGAAGCATCATTTGCATCTTCAATATGTATAAACATTTCATCTATTATAGAGGATCTTAAAAGTGCAAGTGCCTTTTCATCTCTTGATTCCCATTTTGTTAGTTCTCTAGCATCAATCGACTTAATTGAAACTTTTTCTCTATTACATATATCTTTCCACGAGTCATTAAAAACCAATGTGCTTTGCATATGATGACACCAAGACTTGTAATTCCTGGGTCTATTCAATTTGTCGGAATCAATAAAATTTTTTACCAATTTTGACATGATGAAGTATTTATCAACTCCACACGATCAAATGAACAATACCATGCATAAGAGACACTTCACACATTGCAAAAAAGTGTTATAGGGTCTTGGACTTGACCCTCTTATAGCCTCGATGAAAAAAACTTTGATAGAGTATTTCATTGGACTCTTATCAATGCTTTGATTACAAATTACAATTTTCTTTCAATTAGTCAAACTTTCAAAATTTGACTCAATAACGATCATATCTCCCTTTGAAGTGAACAATAACATTCAAGACTTCAATTACAATATTGAAAAATATGCCACCTTAAATCATAGAAAACTTCAATCTTAAAAAAAATCAACCCTTAAACTCCAAAATTTTACATAAAAGGCATGAAAATAATTTAAAAACTTCGATCTTAAAAAAATTCAACCCTTGTAACTCCAAAATTTTACATAAAGGGCATGAAAATAATTAAAAAAGAAACACTTTAACACTTACCCATGTTTATTTTGTCTTATTAATTTTTCACAAAACTAATAAAATATGAGTATTCATAGATTTTGATAGTGATGATAGTGATAATTAGTACGCAGTTGAATGTGCTTGACTTAGCATATCAAATTCCAATGCCATTTGACTTAACATATTATGCATCATAATTAATGTGGTTCAGGTGCACTTATGGTAAGACATTACATGGCCTTCATACCTAGCGTGGCGTCGTTCATAGGATAATCACTATGACAAGGATGTGATAAGGCTTACTTACGAAATACATAACTTATAGAATAATTTTTTTTAATATTTTACTAAATAAACTTTATGATTATTAAGCTAACTGAGAGTATAGTTATCATTAGGTACTTAATGTACAAGAATAAGATAAACAACATGGATGACACAAGGCTCTCCAAAATTGCTTCAGAATCTTTCCAAAGTTACCAGTGGCTTAAGAGGGGATGGAACAATGATGCCAAGCCTTGGCTAAATCATTCGGGAATAAGAGAAGAATTTATTCTACAAAATATCAATGATATCAAAAATATCATAAAAGCTAAATTTAAGGAGATTCTTTGGTGTGATAAAGAATTAGAGGATAAAAAAAAATTAAGATACTATAAGGAGGTGGTTAACCATATTCTTGAATATCAAAAGTATCTTTCTATTTTGTCTAGCGTAAGGAAGAGAATCAATATTACTAAAATAAGAACTAATTCTCATGAGTTGCATAGTGAAACTAGGCATTGGACAATTCCCAAAACGCAATGGCAGGAAAGAATTTCTCACCATTGTGACACTCAAAGGGTTGAAGATGAAAATCAATTTCTCCTAGAGTGCCATGTGTATACCCAAATTAGATTTCAATTTCAAAACATTTGTCATAATAATGACCTTCCTAACCTTCTAAGTCATAAAAACTACAATGATCTTGGAATGTTTTTCGCACATAAAAATAACATTCTAAAGAATTCCAAGGAATCTCTTCCCTTTCTTAAGGTCCAATAGACCAATCTTAGTCTCAGTGGACATTAACCATCATCATCACATTCATCATCATATTAATAAGGTTATTTTCTCTATAATTTTTTTTCCTTGGTTAGTTTTAGGTGCTTTTAGGGTTTGTCTTGCTAAGCCTTTTTTCTTTTTCTTTTTTTATTTTCTTCCTATATTTTAAGAATTGTCATTTTTGTCCTTAGGTTTTTTTATTTTTCTCCTCGTAGGGTTTCTTTTTCTCCTTTCTCTAGCCAATGTTTACTCTCCTCTTTGTTTCTCTTCCGTACATGCTCCCCTTCTCCTATTTATTACATTAATCAACTTTTTCTTCCTCAACTTCCTTTTGTCTTGATGATGAACCTAGCTTGAGGTTCGAAACGTCGACACTCCAATTTGTTGTGCAACACTTCCAAAATCTTAATGGATAACTTGAGATAGTACTTACCTTAAATATTGTAAGAAGTATAAAGGTTGTGCATTGCCTAGATTCTTTAGATCGATGCCAAGGATGTACATGGATTTAAGTTTTTTCTTTGGTTGCAAAAAAAGTTACATTTCATTATTGGGGTAACCTAGTTCTATTTTTTAAAACATCGAAGGGAAGACCATTGTTGAGATCGCATAGTTCTCATTTTATAAGTCATTAAAACATTCAAAGGGATTACCATCAACTTCAACTTGAACATGTATATACTAGAGTAGCTCATGTTTGATGTCAATGACATTAAACATGTAACATCCCCAACCACCATGCCTGGTTATGCCACTTAAAAATTTCTCTTATCAACTCTGATATCAATTTGTAACAACCCCATTATCAGGGACTCAACAACATATTCTGGTAACGTTCCCAACTCTGAGATGGAACACACCCTGCGGATTTACGAATTCTGATACCATTAAATTAAATTATAAGTTCTGCATATGAACAGAGTTAAGCGGAAATAATAACAGCATGCATGCTACCATAACAATTCATATACAAAATTCAACGACAGAGAATTCATGACAAAAAACTCATACTTGTGCACACACAATAATTGAAATAAGCTCATGAAAGACACTTATCTCAGGAAAATAAACACCAACTACATGCAGGCCTTCCATGTTCTTCCTAGCCTTGGACTGTATTGTTCATAACTTTCAGCAGTGGGTCACTCCCGAGCTGGGGCTAAACTCTACCATGGAAAAGGGAATACTAAGCCAGTCTAGGGTATGATAAGCAACAAAATTGCTCCGTCCAAGGTGCCAATTGTTGCAACTAGCCTATAGTCTCTCATTCCCCACATGCATGTCACACCCCAGGAAGTGTGCCCCTTCTCTAATCAATAGTCCCTCAGTTTCCCCACTTCTTCATCCAAGGCTTCAGCAACAGGCTGGACAGGAAGTCTCATAGCCCCGTAGATATTGCCCAACACACCAAGAAACAACTCTGAGTGGTTTCTCACCTAGAGAACTACTCACGGGCCTAACAATCTGCTTATTTCATAATACGTACTGACAATCACTTCTTCCTTTAAACTCACACACTAATAGTAAAAGTACAAGCTCCTCATTGCAGTCCAGTACCTTTAAGTACGACTAACAGTTGCCTCCCCTAAAAGAATAGTCCATCTTGAACATAGTCCCTTTGCAGTATATCCACAATTATATATATGCATGTGTCTTTTAAGACACTTGGCACTCAAAGGGACTCCCTTGTCCCTACTTTCGAGACTTAGGATATATATTAATATCCATTAATTTAGCTTTAAGGAATGATATTATAGTATTACATTGGGATTAAGCCCCCTAGCTTAGCCCCTTCCTAGAATCTTAGCCCCCCTTTCCCTTTCTAGTTGATTTTATCCCCCCATAATATTTTATGTGGTCGGTCTGTAGCAACGACATGTTTTCATAAATGATATTAGTGTTTACATATGACAAAAATAGGCTCACTGGCCTTTAGCATCTAGGCTCTTTGGCATAATAACAACATACCACCTCGGCCCAAAATATCCTGTCTCACCATCCTAGATGTTCATTTACATTTATATGTACAATTGGAGTTCGGCCTAGGGGTATTACAAAACAAACCATCTACACTACAAGGAGAACACCTTGTAGCGAAGATTTTTACGAAACCTCCCCAAAACATTTATCCTTTCTTTGTTTATAGTGGAGGTGGATGGTCAGAGGTTTTTGCGAAGGTTTTTTTACCAATTTGCATATAAGTAACAGACGCCTCGGTGCGCATATAAAAATGATGCCACGGTGCTTAACTGTTCAGAAGCACCGTCATATGTTATAATAAAAAGAAAAGCATTGAATAAAGCGCCCCATTGTTGTTGAACATTACGACCCGATGTGTATCCTTGTCATGAGGTGCACCGAGGTACGGTAAATAAATAAAAAAATACCCAACCAATTTTCATTATTACACTTCGTCATGTGCTTTCAAACTCTCAAGCAAGCAACGATGCTCACTCTCCTTCCAAGGATGCCATGTTTGCGGTGCTCTACAACAAGTTCGATGACTCCACTAGTAGATTCCACACATTTCCAATTTTGGAAATTACCAATAATTTTCATTTCCTCTCAACAGTGGAACCATGCCTCCTTGGGACATAAGACTCTAGGTAAATTGTTTATGACCTTCCTATTTTCATTTTCATTTGATTCAAATTTGAATTTGTCTTGAAATTTGGTTGTTTTTTCAATTCTGCATGGTGCACCTGAATGCTTCATCTCACCCCAAAGCAGTGTCTTCTATGTGTAAATGCACATAAAGTAAAGCCATGGGTGCATAGACTCTAATAGTATGCACTAGTGTCGTTCAAATAAAAGCACCACGATTAATTTTAAAAAATAAACATAGTGGTGTGTCTTTCATGACACCCCATCACCGGTGCATTATAAAAGACAACGCACCGCTAACCAACATGGCGATGCTCTAGGAACACCTGAGAACCAATGCGTTCAATTTAAACAAGTGCACTACTAAGTTTTCATCTAATAAAATTTAGCATAGTGGTGCGTCCATGTTAACCAAATGCATCGGTGTTATTAAAAGAATCGCACTAGGAAAAATAATGAATGACTTTGCATAGTGGGGTGTCTCGTTAGACATCGTGTTTATCGATGCTCTATATAACACAATGCACCATTAAATAAAACCCCGATGCTCCAATATAACGTTAGCACCAGTGTGTTCATATTAACACATTTCACAGGTTAAATTGCAATAAAACAATTTAACCTAGTGGTGCTCGTAGATCAAACAAATGCACTGGTGTTGTAAAGAGCACGACACCAAGCTGATTATTTCACAATCTAACAGTGTGGTGTGTATTATGGGATGCACAGCTAAAATACGTGGTGGTGTGACAATAAACGTTGGTCCACCGGTGCGTAAACTCTAATTATACGTACTAGTGTTGTTCGAAGAAAAACACCGTGATAAATTTCAAAAAAGAAACATAGTGATGTGTCTTTTGTGATGCCTCGTCATTGGTGCATAATAAAAGACAATGGACCGCTAAACAACATGTCGATGCTCTATGAACATTGGTGCACCAGTGCTTTCAATTTAACCAAGTGCATCACTAAGCTTACATGCCATAAAATTTAGCATAGCAGTACATCCATGTTAACCAAATGCACTGGTGCAGTTAAAAGAACTACACCATGAAAATATTGAATGACTTGGCATACCAGGGCATCTCATTGGACGCCTTGTTACCAGTACTCTATACAACACAACACACTTCTAAACAAAATGTCGATGCTTTGGGAACATTGGAGCACTAGTGCGTTGAATTGAGCAAAGTGGACCACTAAGTTTACAGGACAAAAAATGTAGTGTAGTGGTGTGTCCATGTTAATAAATTGCACCGGTATTGTTAAAAGAACCACATCGGGGAAAATATTGAACAACTTGGCATACCGAGGAGTTTAGTTAGACACCTCGTTGTTGGTTCTCTATACAACACAACACATCGTTGGACAAATGGTGGTGCTCCAATGACACGGTAGAACCGGTGCATTCATATTAACACATCACACTGGTTAATTTACATTAAAATAATTTAACCTAGCGGTGCCCCTACATCCAAAAAACACATTGATGTTGTAAAGAGCACGACACAAGGCCAAATATTTCACAATTTAGCGGCGTGGTGCGTCTTATGGAACACACCGCTAAAATACTTATTGTTGTGACAATAAATGTGGAGCATCGGTGCATGATGATAACAACACCACATAATGATGTTGTTTTTCTGATATAGAGCACCAATGGCGGTGCATAATGACTATTTTAGGCCCATATGTTACTTTTCTACATTTTTTGCAAACAAAAATTAATTTTAGTTTTTATTAGATACAAGTTATTTATATATGTGTGTGTTTTATAATTTCAATTCATTTTATCTATATATATGTGCCTAAAAATATTTGTATGTGAATCAGAGACGACGATGACGGTGAGCAATAAAAACAACAGGTTGAAATGTACACCTTTGTACATGAGTGGGAGGCTAGAGAGAGGGAGAGGGAGTATTTCATTCGCCCTATTACACCACAGACACATGCCCTTTTGAGGTTTGTTAGCCTCCTCAATTTTTATGAGGAGGGTACATGCCTTAAGGGGAACTCTTTATTGTTACATCAATTGATTCGTTGTTGGGATCATGGTCAATAGGCATTTAGGGTCGATCCTAATCTGTGGTATTAGCCCACGGAGGAGGATATTATTTCATCATTGGGTTTTCTAGGAGGGAGGAGGTTTGGCCCAAGTTCCATAATCTACTACCTGGTGTTGTAGGAGAGATCCAATTGGCATATGTGTAGAGATATGTCAATCTGAACATTCTTTTCACTTCGGGATTCCAGGTTCCTGGTGGTCAGATGTGGATGAGTTCATTTCATAGAGAGGAGGTTAGGTGTTTATGCCTTATTATCACAGCATTGTCGCACTTTGCTTCTAATGGGAAGCACATTAGTTGCCAATTGATTTATTGTGAAGATAGTTTAGTGTTGAGGTCTCGATTGATTAAGTGGATGGAGATACGTTTGAGATATTTTTGTTATTTGTTGGATCGTTGTCATGCCATTGTATATGGGAGGAGATTCTTTCGATTCACATCAAAGTTATTTAAATTATTATTTGAGAGGCTTCATGTCACTCAACCAGGAGTACTCCACTTTTCTCCTAGGCCTATGTTTAATGTGCGTATGTGCATGTGGGGGTAGTTTTTTCCCAAGAGGGGCCCGCTAGAGTGGTCGTGTACTCCGGTCGGTAGGGAGGTATATGATTTTTTCGCTGGAGAGAACAATCAAGTCCTCGATGTTGTACATTATCCATATGCGAGGATGGATTGGAGAGGATGTCCAAACATCCTATTTACAACAGCCGAGCCACCAAATGAGAGAGGCAATATTATCGTTATGTTTTGATAAATCTAGTTGCATATTTGTATGTCTTATTTAATGCACATGTAATTTTTTGTATCATTTTGTTTCAATTAGCTTATTATTATTATCTATTATTTTGTAGATATTGGCACATATGTTGGGGATGAGCCTCCCCAACAAGATGAGGAGATGGAGGAGGCAAAGGAAAATCCTGCAGTACATAGACCTTGCATGCTACACAGATCAGATCAGAGAGTCTGAATAGATTTTGAGGCGTCATACACATCGATGCCCATTAATTATACAAACACACTGGTGTAAACTATTGAGAAAAAACATTGTTATGTAAACAACATAACATACAATAATATTTATCATTTCAAAATTTTACGATACCCATGTTTACAATACGCACCTAGGCTCTAAATATAATGTACACACTAGTGTTGTAAGTTTAGTATACACATTGGGGCTCTAAATATAATGTATGCATCGGTGTTGTAAGTATAATATACGCACTGATGCTTAGTAAATATAATGGCACTGACATCTCACCTCGAATATTCGAAATTTCACCACCCTTCGGTGCACATGGTAATACAGGAAACAATAAGTAGTAATTATACAAGCATCAGGGCACACGCTAACTTAAACGCACGTGGGTGTACATAAGTAAAAATCATTGATGCTTCATACACAAACAATGTGGAACCGATGCATAGAAATTATAAGAGCATTGATGCTCTACATACAATAAAAAAGGTGAAACGTGTGTGTAATAATTATAAGCACATCGATGATTTTTTTGTATATGTATGCACTGAGGCAGGTTCATTAAGATCACACTGATGCGTTTTGACAATAAAAGCACCGGAAAAAACAAAAAAATCGTTATAACCTCTACCCGCCCAATTTTTTTTAGTTATATGGAACATCCATTAAAACCTTTGCTTCAAATAACAAAGTTTGTTTTGAAAATTTTGTCAAATCTTATAATACAAAAAACTTCCAAAAAACCTATGTTACAAGGTGTTTTCCTTGTAATGCTAAAAACTCATGCGGCGCCATCTCCATGCTGATTTTGGTATCGGCTTAGAAAGTTGTTACCACATTCCCGTTTGTTATGAAACTTTGTAAATAAGGCTTTTGGTATAAATGTTAAAATGAGATAAACACCTTGTAAAAATGAGACATCCTTTGCATACATAATGTCAACAAAATCTTACATAATGTAAACCATACAAAATCTTAGTGCCATTGGTTTTGGGTGAGTCATCTTGGATTCCATAACCGAGCAGCAATTTGATATGAAACTCAACTCCGATGCATGAGGTGAGTTGAACTTAAATGATTGTCACTACACATGATTAGCTTCCTTATATGAATATTTAGTGAATAGTAAATGTTCATAACCAATTTTGTCAATACATGATTCTAACAATCACATACTCGAGCAAGTTAAGTCTACACATACATTATCCTGATACTTACACACACCTACATTAATTATAATACATCTAAATTAAAATAGTGTAGATTAACTATGCATATAACCCTATTTAAGATAATTATAAAAGGAATTATAAAATCTAAATTCAATATAATACATCTAAATTAAAATAGTGTAGATTAACTGTGCATATAACCCTATTTAAGATAATTATAAAAGGAATTATAAAATATCAATGCTCTCGAGAAAAGGAACAAACAAGTCCACTTATTGATGGCAATGTTCTAATACACGATTTTCTATGCTAGAAGAACAATTGGTTGAAAACTAAAACCTTTAATAAAATCATGTAAGTTTTTATTTTCTTTAACAATAAAATTTTGGCTTAGTTGGAAAATATAGTTAGTTTTTGTAGGTTATAAGGGTTGTTTAGAATTTTATTTATATAAATTTGAGCAAAGATTTTATAGATAAATTATGTTTAGTCAAAGAATTGTAGTTGTACACAATTTATAGAGTGTGGATGAATAACCATTGTGTTGCAACGTTTAATTTGAACATGAGTACAACACAACTTCATGCTTAAAGATAAAGGTCTCTTTGGTGAAGAAGTGGTCGAATTGTAGAGATTTCTAATGGAAAGATTAGGATTTGAAGCATTATTTGTGTAGTAAACTTTGTTAGATATAAGAGAGTATAGTTTTTAATTTCAAAAATAAACTTTTAAACTTGAGAAATATTAAATGCATTTCACACAATAATAAACATAAGAATATAGAAAGAACTCTTAAGGTAGGGTAACACCATCAAATATTCATTGTGGACGGAATCACTCCACAAGTCGTGCTTGCTACAAAACAATATCTCCAACATATCTCAATACAATGATACTTGAGACACATTATTTCATAACAGGGCATAGCAGTAGATCCAGAGAAGATTGAAGCCATTAGAGAATGGCCAACACCCAGAAATGTGTCAGAAGTCAGGTCTTTTATGGGATTAGTTGGCTACTACAGAAGGTTCATAGTAGGGTTCTCTAAGATTGTTCATCCCATCACTTCTTTGCAAAAGAAGGGAACTAAATTTGAATGGACACCTAAGTGGGAAGAGAATTTTAATCTGTTGAAGGAATTACTTACTAGTGCACCTGTGTTAAAGATTGCTTACTCAAATGAAAGTTTTGTGGTATGTACAGATGCATGTAAGGAAGGACTTGGGGGAGTCCTCATGCAAAATGGACATGTCATTGGTTATGAGTCCAGAAATCTTAAGGAACATGAGAGGAACTATGCCACACATGACTTGGAGCTTGCTGCCATTGTCCACGCCTTGAGCATGTGGAGGCATTACCTCATGGGGAAGAGATTTGAACTAAGAAAAGACCACATTGGCCTGAAGTATCTTTTTGAACAACCAACCTTGAATGCCATGCAAACAAGATGGCTGGAATTTTTAAATGAATATGACCTCGATATCAAGCATATCAAAGGAAAAGAGAATAAAGTTGTTGATGCACTTAGTAGAAGAGTGCATCTCATGCATGATACTGCTGTCAGTATGCATCAGTCAGACTTGAAGAGCATAATTTTAGATGATCTTGTTACAGATCGGCATTACCTATAGGTAAAGGAAAACTTACAGCAAGGAGATGTACAACATAAAATAGAGGAGTATGAGATAAAGGAAGATGGATTACTCATGCATAAGAATAGAATCTATGTTCCTAATTTCGGAAAACTGAGGAATTTGGTATTGAAGGAAATGCATGATGATCCTTATGTTGGACATCCCAGTTACCAGAAAACGATTACAGCAGTAAGAAGCCAATTATTTTGGTCGAAAATGAAAAAGGATGTTGTTGATTACATCGCTCGATGTATAGAATGTCAGAAGGTGAAGGTTGAGCATAGGCACCCAACAGGTTTGTTACAACCATTACCAATCCCAGAGAATAAATGAGAGGTGATAACCATTGATTTCATAACTAAATTACCCAGGACAGCAAGGCAAAATGATTCAATCATGGTGGTGGTTGAAAAATTAACAAAGGTTGCTCATTTTGTTCCTGTAAAAACAACACATACAGTGGCTAATATTGCAGAAATTTACATGAGGGAGATTGCTAGGTTGCATGGGATACCTAGGACAATTGTCTCGGACATAGATACAAAGTTTACCTCCAATTTTGGTAGGGGATTGTTTAAAGGATTTGGTACAAATCTAAACTTTATCACAGCATACCATCCCCAATTAGATGGACAAACAAAGAGGGTCAATCGAGTAATTGAAGATACGTTGAGAATGTATGTGATGGATAAGCCATCCAAGTGGGAAGATTACTTACACTTGGTTGAGTTTGCATATAATAATGGGTATCAAGATTCATTGAGAATGAGCGCATTTGAAGCCTTGTATGGTAGGAAATGCAATACTCCAGTGAGCTTGGACAACCCAACAAATAGAGTGGTACTTGGGTTGGAGTTACTCAAGGATATGGAAGACCATATGGTTAAGATCAAGTAGAATTTAAAGGCAGCTCAGGATAGACAGAAATTTTATGCATATAAGAACATGACACCTAGAGAATTTAAAGTAGGGGATCATGTACTTTTGAAAGTGAATCCCAAGAAAAGCTCCTTGAGATTGGGTAGTTGTACAAAGCTGGCAGCCAGATTTTGTGGTCCATTTGAAATATTGGACAGAATAGGGCTAGTTGCATACATGCTTGCATTGTCTGCTTCCATGAATGTGAATAATGTATTTCATGTCTCTTTACTAAAGAAATATGTACATGATCCTAACCATGTTATTGATTGCCATCTGATTTAGGTAGAGACAAAGGGAGACTTTATGGTTCAACCAGTGTGGGTATTGGAAAGAAAGGTCAAAATGCTCTGGAATCGAGTTGTAGAGCTGGTAAAAGTTCAGTGGACCTGCTACGGTCCTGAAGATGTTGCCTGGGAGCATCAAGATGCCATGCGGGTAGAGTACCCACATCCTTTTGAATAAATTTTTAGATTTTGATCTTTATTTTGTATATGCACTGAGGACAGTGCCAAAATAAGGGGGAGGGGATGTAACACCCTGGGTTTTGAACCCCCATTTTAAATAATGTATTGTTACAATGCTGAGAGGCCAGAGCGCCCAAACAATTATTAAAAGGCCAGTGCGCCCAAGAAATGTAATGTTTTGATCATTATTAATAATAAATACATTATTGGCTGCTAGACGGGCAAGGACTAGAGTTATAGGGGGCTATGATTCCACAAGAGAGGGGGCTTGAGGGGATAAATGTGTATTTCCTATTTTAATTACCCTTTTGTCTAAGGGAGTGGATCAGTTACGTGAGCTTCTTGGGGGAGGCCAGGAGGTTCTTGATTCCCCACGAAAATACTTAAACTCGTCCCTGGTCTGATTGGGGGGTTGGTTCGTTTGCTCCTTCATTCCCTTATTCGCTCATCCACTTGGTGACTGGTTCATGCATTCATTCACTTGCTCACTCGTTCATTCATCCCATCCTTACCTATCACTCATTGATCCGTCCTCATCTGCATCTTGGCTTGGGAAAGGGAAATGATCTGCCGAAGAGTAGCCATCGTATTGTTGGTTGTATTGGTCGTTGGTGTAATACAACCATGACTTGAGGCCTGCATGTCTAAGCTACATTGACATGTGTCTAGCTTTGTTCACAGTTGGGAGTCCTGAGAGTTCCAACATGGAGATTCTGGACCAATTGCGTTGGAGCCCTAGAAGGAGAAGGACTGTGTGGCAGAGAAGGGTCGAGGTCCATTCTCTTGGGTGGTGCAAGCTGGGTAGAAGAGAATTGGGTACTTGGATTGTTGTGAGTGTTGGGAAATCCTGTGAGAGCTTGAGTGTTGACTAGTTTCAGAATCCAAGTAACACTCTGGAACCATCCTTGTGGATTCAAAGCCCTAGCTCGGGGGTGACACTGTTGTTGATATTTGGAGTTGTAGTGTCTACGGTTGGGTGGAATGGACTTGGTCTGCAACCAGTTGGTGTCTTCTTTTATAAAGATAAGTGCTCTCTGTTATGGTATTATTTATCTGTATATGAATGTATTCCGCTGTGTATTTATTTATCGTTTAATTGAATCTTTAGAATATGCATGCTTGTTGGTTATTCTTGTGCATGTCGTTAGATCTTTTCTTTTATGCATCCTTATTAATTTAAAAAGGTATATGTAAGAGAAAGAAGTCCAAGGGTGGGCTTGAAGGTAGCGTACCCCGGCCTGTGGGTGGCGGGGTGTGTTACAATCGTCCTGGCCAGAAAATGGGGGTCATCGGTACTTTGGCCACCAAGGCCCTTCAAATATCGGACAAGGAACATCTTGATCAATAACACGAAGATCTCATTCAATTGTTCAAAAATAATGAGTATAAAGAAACCCAAATTAAGAACATTATTCAGAAAGCTGGGAATAGGATACACAATAGGGATTGTGATGGTACCTCTAATTTTGTCCTCCCTTTCATCCAAGGAGTGACTGATAGGATTTCTAGGACTCTTAAGAAGAAGAATATTTGTATCTCTTTCAAGCCTCCTACCACTATTAAGGGAGTGATGAAGTATGTCAAGGACCCTATAAATCCCCATCTTTACAAAGGGGTCTATGAGATACCTTGTTCATGTGAAATATCCTACATCAACAAAACATGTCGTTCCTTATAATTAAGAGTGAAAGAACACGTAGATATAAGGCTTGATCATTTTCATGCATCCACTCTTGTCGAGGATTCTCGTAGTACTAAACACCAATTATGCATTGGGAATATCGAGGTTCTTGCTAAGGAGGATAACTATTTTAAGTGTAAGTTTAGAGAAGCCATTGAAATTATCAAGCATCCCATGAATCTCAACAGGGATAATGATTGGGAGATCAATAAAAGTTGGCTTTGTGTCCTTCATAAACATGGTACTATCACAAGAGATTTTGGTAATGAGATTTAAGTTTGTTTTTCTTTTTGGATTTTTTATTTGGCTTCCGATCTTTTCCTTTTTGCTTTTTGTCTTTTGCTTTTTGCTTTTTATTGGGCTTCTTATCTTTTCTTTCATTCTTTTTATTTGGTTTCTTCCCTCTTTTTTTTCTTGGTTTCTTGTTCCTTTTTATTGATTTCTTGTGGCTTTAATCTTTTTTATTTTTTCTTTCTTTACATATATTTTCTTGTCTCTTTTTTCTTTTGTCCTTTCTCCTTTTCTTTTTATCTTATATTAAAATTATCATTATTAATAATATTTTTATTATTCAATTTTTTTATATTTTTATATTAAGTTTATCATATTATCATTTTTGTTTTTAAATAAACCGGTGGAACCTGTTATATTATCAAAAAGCAAGAGTATACAGTGACGGGTGGTAACACCAGCTGTCCTGCCTGGGTAGGAAACCAGGACAGCTGGGTTTCCTGTGCCATGTGCAATTTATTTATCATAACATATACTTGCACGCCCTGCCCGAGGGAAATTAGGGCGATAGTGCCATCAAGTTTCAAAAACGTGATCATGTCTAACCAAAAGGGAATTGCGACAGACTAACTAAACCGAAATAACATAAAAACTTCTAACCAGAGCCCCTGCAGAACTGTTGGCTCGATCTCGCTCGCTTGTAACCCGCCCGACGCCAACCCGCTGGAATCGAGTACTCCTGTGCACATGTTGGGCATTGCTTCTTCGGAGCATTCTTCGAGAGTGCTGCGAAGAGCATGTCGATGCGTTGATCCATCCTGGATAGACGGAAGGCCAGGTCGTCAAGCATGTTGCGAAGCTCAAAGACAAGTGGTAGGTGCCAGAGTTCTGAGAAGGTGGCCTGGTCCATCCGTCCCCTGTCGCTCGAGGTCCTCGTGCCAGAGTTCTTTGCTGTACCTGCGCTGGAGTCTCCCTGTGGTCGAGGCAGTGTCTGCTTATCTTCCGCCTGCTCTTTGGTGTCGTCGGGTGTTTCTTCCTCTTCGATGATGCAAGGTGGATAGAGGTCCTGCTCTGCGACACTGTGTTTCCCCTGGTGTGCTTGGGTCTGTGGCCTGCGCTCTTCTGAATGTACTATGGGAGGGTGACTTTGTAGTGCCTCCTCGGGGCTAATTTCTTCAACAATTTCCATGGGAGGTGACCAAGGACTTCTCTTCCGTCGAATGGATGCCAGTGTGAGAGATTTTTCAAATTTCTTTATGCGTTTTTGCCGTGATTCGGCCCTGTACCAGGCTGCTCCACGACGTGACTTGCCTCTGATCCTGGGCATGGTCGAAATCCCTGGAGGTCTGGGTATGGGGGGAGGCCGGAGTGGCAGGTCGGCTTCTGCCTTTACTGTTCTGGCTTGAGGTCGGAGATACCACTCAAACAGAATGAGCTCTGCGTAGGGCCAATACATCTCTCCCCTATCTATCACCACTATAAAATCCCATAAAACTTCACTCGCGATCGCGATTAACACTAGTTCGATAGTGCTCTGTCGCCTGGTACCTCTCTCGCGCGCGAGAGGGCTCGTCACTTTAAGGTGGCTGGTGCGAGCGATAATTCAATTGATCAGCGGTGGGATTGCGCCGGTTGATGCCATTAATTGGCGTCCCTGCAGCCTCCCGTGTGTCCTCGTTTGAGCGCGTGGCACCCCATCCGGGGGGTTTATCATATTATCATTAATCACACTATTAATATTAATTATATTTTTTTACCAATATTTATTATTTTATCTTAATTTATTTAACTTTGACTTTTTTATTTTCTCTCTTTTCTTTTTTCTTTTTAATATCGCATTTATTGTTGTTTTTTTTTTTTTTTTT
>ML799726.1:167727-197491 GCA_009831015.1 Picea engelmannii | reverse complement strand
CATCTTCATATTAAATAATCTCTTCATTAGAAATACCTTATTGGACACCGAGGGTTTTTCATACAATTTGGCCAACGCGTCCATCAAACCCTTCGTTGTCTTTTCTTTCGAGATATTGAAAGCCACCGACGCTGCCAGACTCAACCATATCGTTCCTAGAGCCTTTCTGTCAAGAATCTCCCATTCTTCGTCCTTCATGGCTGTCGGCTTCTTTGCTACTCCGCTCAATGGTAGGAATAGATCCTTCTGATATAAACAATCTTCCATCTACATCTTCCATAACTGGTAGTTTTGGCCGTTAAATTTCTCGACCCTAAACTTTCCATCTTCCGACATTGCTCCCACTCAAACCATGAACCCTCTTTTCCTGCAAGTTACCTTACGCTCTGAAACCAGTATTTAGAAAAATAGGACCGCGGAGCAATAAAATAAAACAAATGCGGAAATAAAACACAGAAGATACACAATACAAGAGAGACACAGATTTACGTGGTTCACCCAGTGTGGGCTACGTCCACCAGAGAAATTATCAGGTCCTTTCTTTATTATTATCCATCAAAATGAAGGGATACAACCTACAGCAAAACCCACTGTAACTTCCTCTTCTTTCTCTCACAGTCTCCTCTCTCATAATACAATACTCGCCAACATACATAACCACAATACATTTCCATCATAAAAGAGGGTTGCCTTCTAGGGCAAAAAACCCTAACATAATCTCTATCGTTAGATCTGCGACCTTATAATGAACGGTCCAGATTTACCATGAAATTACAATATACTTTTACAAGGCAATTTTTGCTTCGGGGGCTTCGCCCCTGCACCCCCGCTTGCCCCCAAACCCCCTGGACCCCGCAGAGGGGGTACCCCTCCTCTACACTCTCCTGCGTGGAAGAGTGTACATACTTCTGGGGTGTAAATACTTCATGGGGTATAAACACGGCTGAAAGTAAAAGACCTCTAAATCAGGAAGATAATCAGGCTCCACAACCAACAATTTGGAAAGAACTATTAGAAGAAAGATGGAAAATGCATTGAGCTAGTCCTAGTGAACTTGAGAACACCATTTGACATGTTCATGTTGACTTTACGCAGCAACTAGCAAGCTCGTAAGGAAGATGGTAAGGATTACACCTTTGAAGCTTTATGTGGCCTTTTGATTACTAATCAACATAGAATGCTTGAAGAAGGCAAGCTTGGTGGTAAACAACAGGTCCACTTTGTCAAAGAAAAGGACACGATGGATCCCAAGGATAGAGTATGGTTTCATTCCTCTACATAGAAACCTACATATCATGACTAGAAAACTCAGAGACATGCAAATGCACTACAACGAAGTCAAAAGAAGAAGACATGTCAATATTGTCGAAAGAGTGGAAATGTGGAGAAATGTTTCTATAAGAAAAGAGATGACTTAGAGGAGAATATTAAACTCCTTGAAGGAGACGTGTCCATTGTACGTTGACCCACTAATAACTTCACCTTCCAAGTCAGAACTTATCATGCCTTGTTGTCTCATTCTACACATAACGAATGGGTAGTCAACTCTAGGTGCATTCATCACATGGTTAAGGATGTTTCCTTGTTCACGTGGTTGGATGAAGTTATGGAGAGGAAAATATATGTTGTTTATGGTTTTTCTTTGGATGTTGTTGGTCAGGGTGATGTTTCTTGTCGACATGGGAAAATTGATGGCATCTATCATGTGCCAAATTTCAGTGCCAATTTGTTGTTTATTGCTCAGTTAATAGAGACAACTAAGATTGTAGAATTTTGGCCAGATTAGTTATATGTACATGATCCGAATTTATGAAGGAACGAAACGGAATACACAAATAACCATGAATACAAATATGCAGTGGAAATAACACTTCATTTCGTTAGTATCAAAGAACTGAAATTTGTTTACAGACAGAATAGAAATAAACTAGCTAGGGCGTTGGTAGCTTATCTCTGAGAAGAGATGTGGCGGCTACAGGCCTTTGAAATTTGTGTTACAATGAGTCTCAAAGGCCTATATGTTATTGAGAAACAATGGAAACCCTAAACATCTGCAAACCTAACCCTAGGAGATGAAACGCTAGAATATGGGCCCCATTGGGGTAAATTGGTACATCAATTTATCGGGGTCGTAACTTTGGCATACTATCTTCGTTTGTTGTATATGATACATCGTTAGAAAGATCTATCCGAGGAATAAAACAATAGATAGTAATTTTCATGGCCTGGAATGAACTAAAATTCATCGATCGGTTGATGCCAAAAAAATGTCGTTTACGGCCTCAAAATGGCTCCGAAAATTCAGGACCCGAAAAACTGCCAAAAATAATAAATTGTGCTACAATTAAGGAAACTGAAAAACTGAAACAAACAATGGTGGGGGTCCAAGTGGAATAGGTTGGTGGCCACCAATATCCACCTGGATCATTCCTCCCCCATTAGGAAGCAATGGTCCCCATTGCGTTGAGTTCCTCCATGAGATGAGGAAACTTCTTTTGAACTTGATCCCTAGTGAGCCACTTGCCCTAGTGAAGGAGTTGGTCTGCTTTGACAACTCGATATAGTTGGATTCTCTGTTGGAAGGTGTTCTTGATTTGTGTTTCCATAATCTGATCAGTTGTGGCTTGTTCCATGCAGTCTTGGTTTAAATCTGTTGGTGTGAGTTGTTCTGCCATGTCGGATGTGTCCAATAGAGGTGGAAAGTAAGGTTGAAGGCAGTCCACATTGAACAATGGGTGAAGACCAAGGAATGGTGGGATATTGAGCTCGAAGGCATTGTCCCCTATAGCCTTGTTGATGGTGTATGGCCCATATTGGAGTGGGTGAAGCTTGTGGTGGGGTGCAGCGAGGTGCTCCTTCTGCAATTATAGCCACACTTTGTCACCCACCAGGAACTTGTGTTGCACCCGATGTTGATCATGTCGATGATTGTACTTAGTGTTGGCTATGTCCAATATGTCATGAACATGTTGGTGAATATGTTGAATGTGCTCAATGAAGCTATTCACTTTGGCAGCTTCCGACTGGACATGAGTCGAATTAGCCTGAGTAGCTGCAAATGGTATGGCTATGTCAATGGGACATAGTGGCTAGAATCCCAAGCCCACCTGAAAGGGGTTGTGATCATTTGAGATGTGGAGGGCTCAGTTATAGCTATGTTGTACATAGGGGAGGCTCTCATCCCATGTGTGTGGATGGTTTGAGTTGTGCATGCACAAAATGTGCACTATCATCCTGTTGACGACCTCTATATGGCCATCAGTTTGGGGATGGAAAGTTGTGGACATGGTGAAATTGGTATCCAGCATTGACCAGAGGCTGGACCAAAATGTACTGAGGAACCTAATGTCCCGATATAAGATGGTAGACTGTGGGATCCCAAAGTGTACCCACACTCGTTCAAAGAAGAACTTAGCAATGGATTCTATTGTGATATTCTTCTTGCAGGCCACCATAATGGCCATCTTCGTGAATCTGTCGATGACCAAAAAAACATAGTCATTGCCATGCTTAGTAGAAGGAAGGCCCAACATGTAATCCAGGAGATGGATTCCCAAGGTTGACTGGGGGTAGGAAACGAAGTATAGAGGCCTTGCTTCTTGATGGTCGGTTTGGCAATGGCGTAGGCAGTGCAAGATCTGATGTACTTCCCGACATCTTGTCAAAGGCTTGGCCAATAGAAATACTTATGCAGTACTGCCACTATATTCTTGACCCCAAAATGTCCGGCGACTCGACTATAGTGCGCTTCCCAAATCATCTTGGCACGCTCGCTCGAAGGAACACAAAGGTGTCCCATGTGACATAGTAGTGCATCCTGGAGGTGAAAATTTGGAACTCGGTTACCCTCCAAGAGCATCTTGTATGTGTGGTCGAAATCTGGATCACTCTTGTAGAGAAGCACCCAATCAGAAGTCTCATGCCCACAAGAGTTGATCACAGTGGTTATCACCACGATCGGTGGTCGGCTAAGGTAGTATGCAACATTATTGGTGTTTCCCTTCTTGTACTTGATGTTCAAATGAAATTTTTGCAGATATGTGGACCACTTCTCATGGTGATCATTCTGCAACTTCCCTTGTGTTTGTATGAACTACAGGGATCAGTGGTCTGTGTCGATGATCATTTCCTTCCCCATAATGTAATGCTTCCATTGTCGGAAATCATGCACAATGGAATACATTTCTTTTTCATAAGTGGGATACTTTCAGATAGTGTCGAATAGTGTCACATTGTGATATGCCACTGGATGTCCCTGTTGAGTAAGAATTTCCCCAATAGCATAGTCAGAGTCATATGTCTCGATCTCAAATGGTTGTTGCAAGTTTGGTAATGTGAGCATTGGGGCACAACAGAGGCGATGTTTCAATTCTATGAACGCATTCTATTGAGATTCTGACCAAAAGAATTTTTCTTTCGCTCCTCCCTTAGTGACTTGACTCAAGGGCCAAGTGATATGAGAGAATCCCAACACGAACCTGTGGTAGAAATTAGAAAGACCCAGAAAATTGTGAAGCTCTATTAGAGTGGTCAGGGTTGGCCAATTCCGAATGACTTGGATCTTGGTTGGATCCACATGCACCCCACACTCATTAATAATGTATCCCAGATACTAAACCCGGGTCATGCCAAAAGTGCACTTCTCCAAATTGGCACACAACTTCTGTTTCCGCAGTGTTTGGAGGACATGTCAGATGTGGTGGAGGTGCTCTTCCCAAGTCTGGTTGAAGATCATGATGTCATCCAAGTACACTACTACAAATGAGTTGGTGGATGGCCGCAAGATGTCGTCCATCAGCCTCATGAAGGTTACGGGATAATTCGTCAACCCGAAAGGCATGACCAACCATTCGAAAATGCCATCATTGGCTTTGAAGGCAGTCTTCCATACATCGAACGGTTTGATTGGTACCTGGTGATACCTGGACTTCAAGTCGATCTTGTTGAAATATTTCACCCCTTTGAGTTGGTTCAGAAGGTCATCAATATGTGGGATCGGGTACCTATTCTGGACAGTAATCTTGTTCAGTGCTCGATAGTCAATACAGATTCTCCAAGTCCCATCCTTCTTCTGCACCAACATGATCAGGCTCCCACAGGTCGATGAACTTGGTCGGATGTGACCTTTCTGCAGTATCTCCTAAATTTTCCTCTTGATTTCATCGTTCTCCATAATAGAGTGTTGATAGATCGATCCATTGGGTAGTGGTGCACCTGGGGTCAGATCGATGGGGTGCTTGACCTGAAAGTGCAGAGGCACCCCTGCGGGTAAGGTGAAGATGTCATGATACTCCTCCATGACCTTTTCCATTTGTTGTTGTCGTGCGGAGCCCTGTTTGGAGGTTGTGGCTACAGTCTTCTTCTTTCCCTGAGGTTGGATCATCAGGAAAACAAATTTCTCAGTTTTGGAAATGAGCTTACTACATTGTTTTGCAGTAACCAAAGAGATAGGGGCAGGCGGTGGTACCTCTGGTATCCTCTACAACTTATTTCCCAAGGTAACAGTAACAGAGCGAGGTCAGGACTCATACACAACATGTCACTTCCACAAGTATGGTTGGCCTAATAATACATCACAAACATCAAGAGGAGCAATGTCACATAATACCTCATCAGTGAAGGGCTTGATGTTGTAGGGAAGGCGGCACTGTTGGTTGACGCAGAGATCCTGTACTTGGTGAAGCCACTCGATGGTGTACAATTGTGGGTGTGTTGTGGTCGGCAAGCCCAACCGCTTCACGACCTCTACTGAAATGAGGTTCTTTTGGCTCCCACTGTCGATAATGAACTGTAGCGGGGAACCCTTTACCCACATGTGGGAGTAGAAGAGACACTCCTCCTCCTCTGGATATTTTGGTTCTTCCTTTTGGATGTTCGTGGTGGCAATGGTGGCATTGGGATCCGCATCAATAATATGCTTCCCTCTATCATTCCCCTTCTCAGGTTCTGATTCAGTGTTGGAGCATGCATCTGATTCAGAAGCCCTCATCTCAGCCACTAGTGATTCTTTGGCCCGACACTCACTTGTGTTGTGAGTGGAACTCTTATGGAACTCACACCACTTTCCCGTGTCCTTCTTCATCTTCGTGGTGTTGTTATTTGCTTTTATCTTTGGCAGGTTGTCTTGAGTCGCCATGCCTTGGCTTTGTCCTTTGTTTTGCAGTTTGGGGGCACCTTTCGCTTGCTTTTGATTCACAGATCCAAAGTCTCGCTTCTTCTGTTTGAATTTATGCTCAATCTTGGAGGCATACCAGTATGTCGTACCAAGCGAGGAGATATCAAGGAACTCCATTTCCTCCTTAATGTATCTGTGTAGACAATTGTGGTACTTCAACACCAAATTTTTCTCTGAATCTTTGATACCCAACTTTGTGTGCAAGGTATGGAACAGATTTGTCAGCTCATGCACATCTTGATCCCTTTACTATCGCAACATAGTCCATTGTATGTACTTGTCCTCATAGCTCCCCATGGGATAACATTGTTCCTTGATGGCGTCTCGAAAATAATTCCAAGTGGGTACAACCGAGAACAGAGAGGGTTCCTCCTCGTCCTTTTTCTCATAGTAGGTTTCCCACCAATCCTTGACATCGGGGGCGGCTTTGAGTAGTGAAAAAATAATCTTCTCCCGGTCTGAAAAGTCAAGAACCGAGAAATATACTTCTAATAGATTCAACCATATATCTATGGCGTCCACATCTATTTGTCCATCAAATATGGGATTTTCAAATTTTACTTGTACCTTAAAAGGGGTTGCGCCTCCAGAGTGGTTGTTAAATGCAGATGCGGCACAAGTAGGTAATCGTTGAAGGATCTGGGTGAAGTTATCCATCATCGTGTTCCTTTTTTTTTCAAGGGCCTCCTCGAGAAATATTTTGATAGGATCTCCTACTCCCTCGTCTTTCTTTTCGTCCCCCATGGGCGGTCGTTGGGGTTTGCGAGGCTGATCTTGCAAAGGTTCAACCAGATCGAGCCCTAACTCCTTATATCTCGACCTCGATGGGGACATGCAAAGAAGGATCGAGAAAGAGAAAACCGCTCTGATACCACTGATCCGAATTTATGCAGGAACGCAACAAAATACACAAATGACCATGAATACAAAGATGCAGTGGAAATAGAACTTCATTTCATTAGTATCAAAGAACTGAAATTTGTTTACAGACAGAATAGAAATAAACTAGCTAGGGCGTTGGTAGCTTATCTATAAGAAGAGATGTGGTGGCTACAAGCCTATGAACTATGTGTTACAATGAGGCTCGAAGGCTTATATGTTATTGAGAAACAATGGAAACCCTAAACATCCACAAACCTAACCCTAGGATATGAAACGCCAAAATATGGACCTCGTCGGGGTAAATTGGTACATCAATTTCCCGGGGTCGTAACTTTGGCATACTATCTTCGTTTGACGCATATGATACATCATTAGAAAGATCTATCTGAGGAATAAAATTGTTGATAGAAAATATCATGGTTTGAAATTAACTAATATTCATCGATCGGTTGATGCCCAAAAAACGTCGTTCAGGGCCTCAAAATGGCTTCGAAAGTTCAGGACCCGAAAAACTGCTAAAATTAAGGAAACTAAAAAACTGAAATAAATAATGGTGGGGGTCCAAGTGGAATAGTCAGGTGGCCACCAATATCCACCTGGATCAGTACATGATCTGAAGAAAGGAAAGTTAATTATCGGCAGTGGCCTTCTCAACCGAACAGACAATTTATACAAGTTTTGTGACATGACTCAACCTAAACTCAAATCGGCTACACTTGTTGCTCACACTGGAGAGCAAAGTCAAATTTGGCATGAGCAACTCAAACACTTGAATATTTTAAGTCTACAGGCACTAGAAACTTAGAATATGCTTGTTGGTCTACCGAAATTGTTTCCCCCCGAAGGATTCTATAAGGGATTTGTACTTGGGAAGCATCGTCAAGCAACATTTGACTCTAACAAAGCATGGAGAGCATAGAACCTACTAGAACCAGTTCACAACGATTTCTACTACATCAATCTACTTTCATTAGAATGTGCAAGGTATATTTTGATTTTCATTGATAATTTATCTCGCTTTACATGGGTTTACTTTCTAAAGAATAAGAACCTTGTCTTTGAGAAGTTCAAGGAGTTTCAGGCCTTTGTTGAAAACCAATGTGGTCGACCCATCAAATGCTTGAGATCTGATAATGGTGGTAAGTATGCCAATCAACCTTTGAAGAATACCTACTTCGATCTGGTATTGACTAGTAGTGGTCGGTTCCTCACACATCGAAGCAGAATGGCATCGAAGAATGTAAGAATCAAATGTTAGTTGAAATGGCTAGATGTCTTTTGCAGGCTAAAGTTCTCCCCCCTTGATTCTCGATTGAAGCAGTGTATTGTGCAAACTATCTTCTCAATCGCATCTCAACTCAATTTTTTCCTTCCATGACTCTAGTAGAACAAGGGTATGGGAAGAATCCTTCAGTCAACCACCTCTGTGTGGTTGGATGTGTTTCCCGGGCTCACATTCCTGATGATTGCAGAAATAAATTGGATGTAAAGATTCATGCTTGCATCATGATGGGCTAGTCTGAAGAGTCAAAATCCTATCGATTGTTTGATCCTATCAAACGATAAATCATTATCAGATGAAATGTACAGTTTGACAAGAAGTCTTATGGAAGAAAGTTGTTGAATGTCTCCTCTGAATTACTGCAGGATGATCTATTTGATGTTGTCTCTGACACTGGTGCTCTTGCTCCATGTTTTATTCCTTCAACTCGACAATGAAATTTTCATGTCTCAACCATCAACCTCTGAATCGACTAGTTCATCATCCTCTATTTTGACTGGTATGTTGACTAAAGGCTCTCCGACTTCTAATCGATTTGATGTTGGATATTCCTCATGTGGACAACAAACTCGAAGACAAAATAAACCTGCTAGCATTTCCTTGATGACTCGTGTACTTGAAACTTCTAACCATGTTGCCTACTTAGATGTTGAAGGATGACCTGAATGGGAGCAGGCTGTGCAAACAAAAAATTATTCTTTGTCGAAGAATCACACTTGGGACTCAGTTCCTCAACCATAACGAAAGAACATTGTGAAGTGTTGATGGGTCTACATAACCAAATTTACCTCTGAAGGTGTTGTTGAGAGACATAAAGCATTCCTTGTTGCAAAGGGATTTTCTCAACAAGAAGGCATCGATTACACTGAAACCTTTTCCCATGTTGCAAAGATGAACTATGTTCGACTAAATCTTTCCTTTGTTGTTCGTTTTGGATGGAAAATCCATCAGATGGATGTGAAGAGTGCACTTCTTAATGGATACATATCTGAAGAAATTTTCATGGAACAACCACCTGGTTTTGTGAAAGATTCAAATTTGATTTGTCATCTCAAGAAGTCACTTTATGGTTTGAAGCAAGCTCCCCGAGCTTGGTATGCTAAGATCAACATTTTCTTTCTTCGACTTGGTTTCAAACATTATGAATCTGATCACAACTTGTATGTACTCCATACCAATGGAGACACTTTGATTTTTGTTGTATATGTAGATGATTTACTCATTATTGGCAATAATAATGATCTCATCCTTAGATTGAAGAAACAACTTGTTGACTTCTTTGACATGACAGATCTTGGTACTCTGCATTACGTTTTAGGTCTTCAAGTATTACCACATTGTGATGGTTTTTATATTTCTCGGTCTAAATATGTGATGGATCTGTTGACATGTTTTAAGATGGTTGATTTCAATCCTTGTGCTACTCCCTTTCAGTCTAGAGTAAAGTTTACCAAAACCTGTCACGCACCTATAGCTGATGTTGTACTCTTTATCAACCATTGGTCGATAGTCTTACTTATCTTACTCATAGTCGACCTAACTATTCCTTTGTTGTTGGTGTGGTTTATTGGTTTATGTAGGACCCTAAAGAAATCAATTGGAAAGTAGTCAAATGAATTGTTTGTTATCTCAAGGGTACCACTCATTTTGGTATCAAGTATTGTCTAAGTTCAAATTTGTTGATCGGATTCACCGAATCTAACTAGGATGGCGACATCAATGATCAGAAGTCCACTTCTGGCTATGTGTCTCCCTATAGCACTGGATCGTTGGTGTGGTCGTGCAAGAAATAGAAGGTAGTCTCTTTGTTGAATCTATAAGCATAATATCGTGGCATTGTTCAAACATGTTCTAAATCAGTATGGATTCAGTAACTTTTGGGAGAACTTGGCCTTCCTATTCATACCTCGACCATAATTTACTATGATAGCCAAAGTGCCATACAAATTGTTGATAATCATGTTTCCCATAGTAAGATGAAGCATGTTGAGCTTCATGCTCACTATTTGAGACGGTTGGTTCATGAGAATGTTGTATCTCTTGAATATTGTAGAAAAAATGATCAAGTTGTTGATATCTTCACCAAACCTTTAGGTGAAGCCATATTTATCAAGCTCCGTACAATGCTTGGTCTTCAGGAAGCTGCAATTATGGGGGGGTGTCCTGATGACGTAATTTCACCTCCTGAATTTCCAAAGTTGTGTGTTGATGGGGGGGTGTTGGAACATCAAGCATTGATGTTTCATCACACATCTCATGGGTTCAAGTGGTCGGGAGGTTGACCTACATATGGATATATTTGGTCGAGTGATCGACTAACACACTAAACCATTCAGTCAAGTAGTCGACATTCCTGTTGGTTGAAAATTTGACCAACAGTCGAAGATAGTTGGGTGGTGGATCGACCAGCCCAACAATCAACTACAAGTTGGATGCATAGGAATTCAAGTTTAGCATCCCTATCAATTCAACTCAACAAATCAGATTTGGCAGAGTCAAATCTAACAGCTAACAGTTACATGTGTACAAGATCTTCTGGATTCTATTGAAATCAGTTAGATCTCGAGGCTATAAAAAATAGACTTCTTGGTTCATTTTCATCATGCAGATCAGGCGATCGAGATCCAATATGCATTGTGATGTTATGATCACAGTGTGCCTTGCTTAAGTGTTGTAACGGTGTCTTTAGACACCACCCTTTCTCTTCGAATTTTTTCTTCTTCGATTGTCTGCAGTATTGTGTTTTATGTTTCATGTTGTGTTTCATTGCTTCTGCAAAGTTTGTTGGTTCAATAGAATCTTGAGTGACTAAGGCACAATTTGACTAAGATGAAGTAGAACTTCTAGTTCATGTGTTGTCTTGTTCATCTGTGTGAACATATTTAAGCAATTGTGTGAACCATTTTGGTTTATTCTATTCTCCCTTTGATGAATTTATTTTAGTTGATCTATCCTAGATTGAAGATTCATCATCTAAGGAAGAGTTATCCAAATCTTGAACATTCATGTTGGGGGCTAATTCTTTTTCAATCCAATTTGGTTTTCCTTGATAAAATCTCTTTTCTTGAGCTTCCTTCTTCTCCAAATGACTAAGTATATTATCAATCTCTTCAACTGTTTGAACTTATATCTCATCAAAGACTACATCTCGACTGATAATGAATTTTCCATTGGATAACAACCTATAACATTTATTCTCATCTGAATAGCCAATAAGAACGCATTTCATACTTTGATTTTCCAACTTGGTCCTTTTTTCCTTAGGAACTAAGGCATAACAAGTGGAGTCGAAAACTCAAATATGATTAATTGAAGGCTTAGTACCATACCAATATTCATAGGGAGTAATTCCATCTAAGGCTGATGTGGGTGATCGATTCCTTAGATATATTGTTGTATGAACTGCTTCGGCCCAATATTGAGTGCTTAACCCCTTGAAATGCAACATTGATCTTGCCATTCCCATTAGTGTTTTGTTCATTCTTTTTGTGACTCCATTCTGTTGTGGAGTATAATATTTTTTCAACTTCCTTTTAATTACATTACTCCTGCAATAATCATTGAATTCATGTGAAGTGATTTCTCCTCCATTATCTGTTCTAAGGGTCGCACTATTCTCTTTGGTGGCATTTTCAACTAAGGGTTGAAATTGTATGAATTTGGCAAAGGCTTTTGATTTGTTCTTAAAAAAATATACCCAAATCATCATTGTACAATCATCAATGAAAAGAATAAAGTATTTGCATCCACTAAAAGAATATTCCATGGGACCACAAATGTCATTATGGATTAATTGAAAACATTTGTTTGCTCGACATGTACTTGTGAACAAAGGATCCCTTTGTTGTTTTCCGATGATACAAGCTTCACACTTACCAGATTACTTTTTTAAAGTAGGCAATCCTTTCACCATTTCATTTGTTTTAAGTTTACCAAGACTTTCAAAATTCAAATGGCCAAATATGTAATGCCATAATCTTAAGGAGCTTGGAGATAAATCCATTGATGCTGCAAAGTCTTGTTTTTGAGGAATGACTATGCCTTAGAGGCTCAAAAGTTTTCCAACTTCATAGCCATTCATTATAGTTTTGAAATTTGTTTCACTAAATTAATGTTAATCCATCCATATTCCATGATAATCTGATGGCCTCCTTGTTTGATGAGAACCAAAGACAACAAATTATTTTTGAATGATGGAACATACCAAACATTGGAAAGTAATGCTTTTCCAATTCTTGGAAGAGAAAAGCGGACATATCCTTTTCCTTGAGGTGTATGAGTTGTGTCATCCGCCAAGTAAATTGGATTTAGTTCCATATCGTGATATGTCCAAAAGTAATCTTTTATGTAGCACATATGTTGAGTAGCCCATGTATCTAATATCCAATCATATTCATAATATTTTCTGATCAATTTGTTGGTGGAAACTGAATCTACAAACTGAATCTCTTGATTTGTTGTCTACACATAATCATCTTCTAGATTTTCTGCATATTGAGCTGAAGTTGAAGCATTACACTTAGAATGTTGTTTGAAAGTTTGTTTATTCTTAGGAAAATTTTCATTTCGTGTTCTACACTCTTCCACCACATGGCCAATGCGGAGACATCATTTGCACTTGACTTGAGAAATGTTTTTTCCTCTTTGATCTTGCGATCTTCTAAAATATTGTTGATTTTTTCTTCTTCTTCCTGGGATTCTCCCATGACCTAGACCATAGTCTAGATTTCTTGATTCATTGAATATTCCTTTTCCTCTATAATTTTTATTAGATGATCCTCTTCCTCTTGTATTTTCATTGTAATTACTTATTCCTATTGTACTTTCATTGTAAGTACCTATTACTCTCACATTTTATGCCCCTCTTCCTCTTGAGCTTTCTCCTTATCTTGAGTTGGTAAAGAGAGGCTCTTCCCTCGATTTCTTCTTCTTACCAAATGTCTTGTCATGTTGAACCAACAAGTCCCTAAGGGAATCAAAAGTTTGATTCTCCAATTTTTCAACAATTTGCAATGTTTCTAAAAAATGTTTATAAGAGGGTGGCAGTCCATGCATCAAGATTGAGGTCATAAGACTTTCTTCTACATCATTAAAGACACATTTTATTAATTCCATTTTGATATTTTTCAAACAAGAGATGTACTCCAAAACATATCCCCTTTAAACCAATTGTTGGTTAAGCGACTTATCATGAAGCTCAACCCTGTTTACTCATATTGAGTATCAAACATCTTCTTAAAAATTTTCCATGCATTCCAAGCATCATTTGCATCTTCAACATGTATACACATTTCATCTGTTACAGAGGATCTTAAAAGTGCAAGTGCCTTTTCATCTCTTGATTCCCATTTTGTTAGTTCTCTAGCATCAATCGACTTAATTGAATTTTTTTCTCTATTACGTATATCTTTCCACGAGTCATTAAAAACCAATGTGATTTTCATATGATGACACCAAGACTTATAATTCTTGGGTCTATTCAATTTGTCGGAATCAATAAATAAATTTACCAATTTTAACATGACGAAGTATTTATCAACTCCACACAATGAAATTAACAATACCATGCATAAGAGACACTTCACACATTGCAAAAGATTGCTATAGGGGCTTGTGCTTGACCCTCTTATAGCCTCGATGAAAAAAACATTGATAGAGTATTTCACTTGACTCTTATCAATGCTTTGATTACAAATTACAATTTTCTTTCAATTAGTCAAACTTTCAAAATTTGACTCAATAATGATCATGTGTCCCTTTGAAGTGAAAAATAATATTCAAGACTTCAATTATAATATTGAAAAATATACTCTGAGAGAAAAAAAATAATAATAATAAATAAAATAATCAACCCTTATAACTCCAAAATTTTACATAAAAGGCATGAAAATAATTATAAAAAAATAAAAATAAAAATTTAACAGTTACCCATGTTTATTTTGTCTTATTACTTCTTCACAAAAGTAATAAAATATGAGTATTCATAGATTTTGATAGTGATGATAGGAGGATGCTCTAATTAGTACGTAGTTGAATGTGCTTGACTTAGCATATCAAATTCCAACGCCATTTGATAATAAATTAAGATTTTAGAACTGCAAATAATTTCCCTAATTTGAAATAACAAAATACCTCTTTGAACACTTTGTTTTGTTTGTTCAACAAAATCAAGCTTAAGCTTTGGAGTATTTTTCTTCACACAACCATCATGGTCTTCTCATCACCATGACTCTTCCATCACAATAGCATTCTCCTAACCATGGCTCTAATACTTTGTTAAATTCTAGAAGTGTCCTCAGACACGTAATTTTATTGATCAGAGAAAAGATTATTACATAGTGGGAGAGAGGTAGAGCATATATATAACCTCTCAAGCCTTATCTCAATATGCCAAGTGTCCTTGACCAACAACTCAAGGATAATCACTATGACAAGGCCAACCTAGGAAATACACAACTTATAGAATAACTTTTTTAAACACTTAACTAAATAAACTTTAGGATTATTAGGCTAACAGAGAGCATAGCTATGATTAGGCACTTAATGTACAAGAACAAGATAAACAACATGGATGACACAAGGCTCTCCAAAATTGCTTCATAATATTTCCAAAGTCACCAATTGCTTAAGAGGGGATGGAACAATGATGCCAAGTCCTGGCTAAATCATTGGGGAATAAGAGAAGAAGTTATTCTACAGAATACCGATGATATTAAAAATATCATAAAAGCTAAATTTAAGGAGATTCTTTGGTGTGATAAAGAATTAGAGGATAAAAGAAAATTAAGATACTATAAGGAGGTCGTTAACCATATTCTTGAATATCAAAAGTATATTTCTATTTTGACTAGCATAAGGAAGAGAATCAATATTGTTAAAATAGGAACTAATTCTCATGAGTTGCATAGTGAAACTGGGCATTGGACAATTCCCAAAACACAATGGCATGAAAGAATCTGTCACCTTCGTGACACTCAAAGGGTTGAAGATGAAAAGCAATTTCTCCTAGAGTGCCATGTGTATACCCAAATTAGATCTCAATTTCAAAACATTTGTCATAATATTGACCATCCTAACCTTCTAAGTCATCAAAACTACAGTGATCTTGGAATGTTTTTTGAGCATCGAAATAACATTCTAAAGAATTCCAAGAAATCTCTTCCCTTTCTTAAGGTCCAATAGACCAATCTTAGTCTCAATGGACATTAACCATCATCATCGTCATCATCATCATATTAATAAGGTTATTTTCTCTATAATATTTTTCCTTGGTTAGTTTTAGGTGCTTTTAGGGTTTGTCTTGCTGAGCCTTTTTTCTTTTTCTTTTTTTTATTTTCTTCCTATATTTAAAGAATTGTCATTTTCTTCCTTAGGTTTTTTATTTTTCTCCTCGTAGGGTTTCTTTTTCTCCTTTCTCTAGCCAATGTTTACTCTCCTCTTTGTTGCTCTTCCCTACATGCTCCCATTCTCCTATTTATTACCCTAATCAACTTTTTCTTCCTCAACTTCCTTTTGTCCTAATGATGAACCTAGTTTGAGGTTCGAAACGTGGACACTCCAATTTTTTGTGCGTCACTTCCTAAATATTAATGGATAACTTGAGAGAGTACTTGCGTGAAATCTTGTAAAAAGCATAAAGTTTGTGCATTTCCTAGATTCTTTGGATCGATGCCAAGGATGTCCATGTATTTAAGTTTTTTCTTTGGTTGCAAAAAAAGTTACATTTCATTATTGGGGTAACCTAGTTCTATTTTTTAAAACATCGAAGGGAAGACCATTGTTGAGATTGCGTAGTTATCATTTTATAAGTCATTAAAACATTCAAAGGGATTACCATCAACTTCAACTTGAACATGCATATACTAGAGTAGCTCATGTTTGATGTCAATGACATTAAACATCTAGCATCCCCAACCACCATGCTTGGTTATGCCACTTAAAAATTTCTCTTATCAGCTTTGATATCAATTTGTAACAACCCCATTATCAGGGACTCCGCAACATATTCTGGTAATGTTCCTAGCCCTGAGCCGGAACACACCCTGGGACATTACGAATTCTGATACCATTAAATTAAATAATAAGTTATGCATATGAACAGATTTAAGCGGAAATAATAACAGCATGCATGCTATCATAACAATTCATATACAAAATTTAATGACAAAGAATTCATGATAGAAAACTCATACTTGTGCACACACAGTAATTGAAATGCGCTCATGAAAGACACTTATCTCAGGAAAATAAACACCAGCTGCATGCAGACCTTCCACGTTCCTCCTAGCCTTAGACTGCACTTCTCATAACTCTTAGCAGCGGGTCACCCCCGAGCTCGGGCTAAACTCTACCAGGGAAAAGGGAATACTAAGCCAGTCTAGGTTCTGATAAGCAGCAAAATTGCTCTGTCCAATGTGCCAACTGCTACAACTAGCCTATAGTCTCCCATTCCCCACATGCATGTCACACCCTGGGAAGTGTGCCCCTTCTCTACTCAACAGTCCCTCAGCTGCCCCACTTCACTTCTAGGGCTTCATCAACAGGTCGGACAGGAACTCTCATAGCCCCGTAGTTATTTCCCAACACACCAGGGAACAACTCTAAGTAGTTTCTCTCCTAGAGAACTACTCACGGGCCTGACAACCCGCTTCTTTCATAATACGGCCTGACAATCGCTTCTTCCATTCAGCTCTCGCGCTAACAGTACAAGTACAAGTTCCTCGTTATAGTCCAGTACCTTCAGTTACAACTAACAGTTGCCTCCCCTAAAAGAATAATTCATCCTGAACATAATCCCTTCGCATTATATCCACAATTATATATATGCATGTGTCTTTTAAGATACTTGGCACTCCAAGGGACTCCCTTGTCCCTACTTTCAAGACTTAGGATATATATTAATATCCATTAATTTATCTTTAAGGAATGATATTATAGTATTCCATTGGGATTAATCCCCCTAGCTTAGCCCCTTCCTAGACTCTTAGCCCCCCTTTCCCTTTCTAGTTGAGTTTATCCCCCCACACTCTTTTATGTGGTCGGTTTGCAACAACGATGTGTTTTCATAAATGATATTAGTGTTTAAATATTACAAAAATAGGCTCACTGGCCTTTAGAATCTAGGATCTTTGGCCTAATAACAACATAGGCACCCCGGCCCAAAATATCATGGCTCACCAGCCTACATGTTCATTTACATTTATATGTACAATTGGAGTTCAGCCTAGGGGTATTACAAAACAAACCATATGCAATACAAGGAGAACACCTTGTAGTGAAGGTTTTTATGAAACCCCCCCAAAACATTTATCCTTTCTTTGTTTATAGTGGAGGTGGGCGGCCAGAGGTTTTTGCGAAGGTTTTTTTACCAATGTACATATAAGGAACATACACCTCGGTGCACATATAAAAATGGTGCCCTGGTGCTTAACTGTTCAGAAGCACTGCCATATGTTATAATAAAAAAAACAAGCTCACTAAATAAAGTGCCCCAGTGTTTTTGAACATTACGACTCGATGAGTATCCTTGTCGTGAGGTGCACTGAGGTACGATAAATAAGTAAAAAATTACCCAACCAATTTTCATTATTACACTTTATCATGTGCTTCCAAACTCTCAAGCAAGCAACGATGCTTACTCTCCTTCCAAGGACGCCCTGTTTGCGGTGCTCTACAACGAGTTCGATGGCTACACTGTTAGATTCCACACATTTCCAATTTTGGAAATTACCAATAATTTTCATTTCCTCTCAATGGTGGAACCATGCCTCCTCAAGACATAAGAGTCTAGCTAAATTTTTTATGACCTTCCTATTTGCATTTTCATTTGATTCAAATTTGAATTTGTCTTGAAATTTGGTTGTTTTTTCAATTGTTTTTTTCCAATTCCGCGTGGTGCATCTAAATGCTTCGGTTCACCCCAAAGTAGTGTGTTCTATGTGTAAATACACAGAAATCATTTCCACTAGTGCATAGACTCTAATAGTATGCACTAGTATCATTCAAATAAAAGCACCACGATTAATTTTAAAAAATAAACATAGTGGTGTGTCTTTCGTGGCGCCCCGTCACCGGTGCGTTATAAAAGACAACGCACTGCTAACCAACATCTCGGTGCTCTAGGAACACCTGAGCACCCGTGCGTTCAATTTAACCAAGTGCACTGCTAAGTTTGCATCTAATAAAATTTAGCGTAGTGGTGCATCCATGTTAACCAAATGCATCGGTGTTATTAAAAGAATCACACTGGGAAAAATAATGAATGAATTTGCATAGTGGGGCATCTCGTTAGACATTGTGTTTATCCATGCTCTATATAACACAATGCACCTCTAAATAAAACTTTGACACTCCAATATAACGGTAGCACCAGCGTGTTCATATTAACACATTGCACCGGTTAATTTCCAATAAAACAATTTAACCTAGTGGTGCTCCTAGATCAAACAAATGCACTGGTGTTGTAAAGAGAATGACACCGAGACAAATATTTCACAATCTAACAGTGTGTTGTGTATTATGGGATGCACCACTAAAATACGTGGTGGTGCGACAATAAACATGGTCCACTGGTGCATAAACTCTAATTGTACGTACCAGTGTCGTTCGAAGAAAAACACTGTGATAAATTTCAAAAACGAAACATAGCGATGTGTCTTTCGTGATGCCTCGTCATTGGTGCATAATAAAAGACAATGCACTGCTAAACAACATGTCGATGTTCTATGAACATTGGTGCATCAGTGCTTTCAATTTAACTAAGTGCACCACTAAGCTTACATGCCATAAACTTAGCATAAAACCAAATGCACCGGTGCAGTTAAAAGAACTGCACCAGGAAAATATTGAACGACTTGGCATACCAGGGAATCTTGTTGGACACCTCGTTACCAGTTCTCTATACAACAAAACGCACTACTAAACAATGTGTCGATGCTTTGAGAACATTGGAGCACCAGTGCGTTGAATTGAGCAAAGCGGACCATTGAGTTTACAGGACAAATTCAGTGTAGTGTTGTGTCCATGTTAATAATATGCACCGGTGTTGTTAAAAGAGCCACACCACGGAAAATATTGAACAACTTGGCATATCGAGGCGTTTAGTTGGACGCCCCATTGTTGGTGCTCTATACAACACAACACATCATTGGAAAAATGGCGGTGCTCCAAGGACATGGTAGCACTGGTGTGTTCATATTAACACATCACTTTGGTTAATTTACAATAAAAAAATTTAACCTAGCGATGCCCCTACATCCAAAAAATGCATTGATGTTGTAAAGAGCATGACACAAGGCCAAATATTTCACAATTTAGCAGCGTGGTGTGTCTTATGGAACGCACCGCTAAAATACCTTTTGGAGTGACAATAAATGTGGAGCACCGATGCGTGATGATAACAAAACTGCATAACGATATTGTTTTTCTGATATAGAGCACCAATGGTAGTGCATAATGACTATTTTAGGCCCATCTATTACTTTTCTACATTTTTTTGCCAACAAAAATTAATTTTAGTTTTTGTTAAATACAAATTATTTATATATGTGCGTGTTTTATAATTTCAATTCATTTTATCTATATATATATGTGCCTAAAAATATTTGTATGTGAATTAGAGATGATGACGACGAGAGAAGGAGTAGTAGCAACAACAACAACAATAACAATAGGTTGAAATGTACACCTTTGTACATGAGTTGGAGGCTCGAGAGAGGGAGTCAGAGTTGTTCATTCGCCCTATTACACCACAAACATGTGCCCTTTTGAGGTTTCTTAGCCTCCTCAAGTTTTATGTGGAGGGTACATCCCTTAGGAGGAACTCTTTGTTGTTTCATCAATTGATCCGTTGTTGGGATCATGGTCAAAATGAATTTAGGGTCGGTCCTAATCTGTGGTATCATCCCATGGAGGAGGATGTTTATTTCATCACTGGGTTGTCTAGGAGGGAGGAGTTTTTGCCCAAGTTCCATAATCTACTACCTGGTGTTGCAGGAGAGATCCAACTGGCATACGTGTAGAGATATGTCAATCTAAACATTATTTTCACTTCGGGATTCCAGGTTCCTGGTGGTCAGATGTGGATGAGTTCATTTCATAGAGAGGAGGTTAGGTGTTTATGCCTTATTATCATAGCATTGTCGCACTTTGGCTCTAATGGGAAGCACATTAGTTTTCAATTAATGTATTGTGTAGATAGTTTAGTGTTGAGGCCTCGATTGATTAGGTGGATGGAGATATTTTTGAGATAGTTTTGTTATGTGTTGGATCATTGTCATGCCACTGTATATGGGAGGTGATTCTTCTAATTCGCATCAGAGTTATTTACATTATTATTTGAGAGGCTTCATGCCACTAGACCAGGAGTACTCCACTTTTCTCATAGGCCTATGTTTTATGTACATATGCGCATGTGGGGGTAGTTTTTTTCCCAAGGGGGTCCTACCAGAGTGGTTGTGTACTCTAGTCGGTAGGGAGGTAGATGATTTTTTGGCTGGAGAGGACAATCATGTCCTCGATGTTGTACATTATCCATTTGAGAGGATGGATTGGAGAGGATGTCCAAACATCCTATTTATAGCAGTCGATCCAATTAGCTTATTGTTATTTTTTGTAACATTTTGTTTCAATTAGCTTATTATTATTATCTATTATTTTGTATATGTTATCAGATAAATCGATAGGTGCAGACACTAACTGATCTCCCTAGATCCACCTAGTTCTAGAAAAAAACACACCAAAACATGACACTTTCCTTAAGTTTTAAATATTGAATTTACTAACTAAAGAGGGATAGGTGACATATCGTTTAAACGTCACTTCCTCTCGCCATCGCCATCCTAGCTCCGTTCCAACACTCATACAATGATGGTCCTGCAAAAGAACGCAACCAACCAAAGTGATAGTAATAGAATAAACTCAATATAAACCTATGTATGTGATCAAGGAATCATACAATAAAACACAACAAGCTTTATAGGAAAGAATTATATTACTGTATCATATTAAATGCAAAAGAGAGATTACAACCATGGCCTTGATGTCATAAGGTCCCTTCCAACTGTCCTTCGTTCCCCACACACTTTCACTCCAAGAATTCTGAGAGCATAGGTCTGATAGTATTTACAATCTATCTTGACTAACCAAGCTAATAATTCCAAGCCAAATCCAACTTACCCCTTCTCCATGAGAGCTCCTCTCCTTTTATAAGTTGAAGAGGATAAGGTGAGGAGGTTAGGATGATACCACTAAATCATTAAAGAGAGTAAGATCCAAGCCATTCGGATGCCACCTCACCATGGAAGGTTCTCCTTCTAGAAGATTCGAGAAAACGCTCGTTTTTCCCACGTGTAGGCATTCTCGCACGCTGCCTATAGAGAAACTTGTGAACCTCTCGCAACCCATATATGGTGCAACTTGCGAGAATCAAACATTCTCACACCCTGCCTATATAGCAACCTGCGAACTTCCCTTTTTATAGGGTTTTTACAAAGGAAAATGCAACTTCTTTTCTCAGAAAAAGTTCTCCCTTCTTTCTTTAGGAACTCAGGCCACTAACCCCTCTGAAGACCACATATAGGTTTACATCATTAACGGTCATAGGGATGATGAAAATAATGTGTAACAGAGAGCCCCCCAAAGTATGAAGTTAGAATAGAGTGATAGCTGAAATACTTTGTCGAGTGTGTGTAGGGAACAATGAATAGTCGGTCGGGAACCTGCCAACAAACAAGAAAATATAGTACAATAATATATCATCACTGAGGTAGGCATTCCCATACTCAAAATACAAATTACTCAAAGCATAAATGCCGACATGCGAAGATCCATGTCAAGTAAGACAGGTCATGGCCACCAAACATACATTGTGGATCCATGCCGATATGACTCAAATCTAAACATAGCCACCAAAAATACACTGTGGATCTATGTGTTAAAGACTCAAATTTGAACATAGCCATGAGACATACAATGTGGATCTATGCAATAGTACAAACTGAATATACTCCAATGCAACCTGAATCTGTCAGAAAAGATCCAGGGTCTTCATCTCCACCACTCTATAGTACGAATCTAACCATGTGAATGCATGTGTCGAATTCGAACATGGTAGAAACCACTTGATTACCGGTCATTAGTGTATACCGTTAACAAGTGCAAGGGAAATCACCACTAATGTCAATGACTCCCAAGGTACTCTGGTACATTCCAACGAATGTGAATTAATGAGTTGAAGTCGAACACTCGACGGAATCTCCCGATCAGGGGTCAATAATGAAAACCCATTGTCAAAAGCGAGGAAACCTACCATTGAGGCATGCAAGTTCCAAGGTACCAATTAGTTTCTAAGTCTAATTCCTGGATAATGAGTTGAAGTCGACAGGAAAAGACTCGTCATAGGAGGGCCTTAATGTATCCCACATCAATGACATGAAACAAGTAACACGATTTGATGTAGGTCAGAGTAACAAGTGATTCAGGACTGACTCAGGGATGGCCGACACAATAGACGGCTTAAAGACTGCAGAAATGGTTGACGCAATAGAAGGATTTCTAGGTTGAATTTCTCTTTGAACATATTGATGACACGACAATTGTCTTGGAAATACTAACTCAACAACAAGGGTCACAGACCAATTTGTAATCTTATAGGAGTATGATCAGGAGACAAGTGGATTTTCCAACCTAGACACAAGGCGAGTGAAAGGGTGTCATGTTCAAAAGCGACTCTTCCATGGAATACAGGTTTAGACACATTTCTTTCCCAATTTTTCCCCCACCATTTCTGGCGAGTACCTCTTTATTTTTACACAAGCTTGAGGAGGATACCATATGCTTGTAATGTAAGCTCATCCTTCGGACGAGTCCCTCAGAGTATGTTTAACAAACCCTAGGAAGGAGTGGTTTGGTCCCATATAGGCCTTTCGATGTTTGTTTTACGAGTCCAAAGAAAGAAAACTCGGGGTTTTTTCATGTTTATAGAGTCCAAAAAACACTTAAAGATAACTCTCTCAGTTCCTTTTTCGTAAAATAGTCTGATGAGACCGAAAAAGAGATAAACTATCGCTCAACATATGTTTTCTTCAAATACTTTAACGAGCGTGAAAAGAATAAGATCGCTCGACAATCTTTTCATGTTTAGAGAGTCTAAAAAGAGCTTAAAGGGAACTCTAGGGGGTTCCTTTTTCGTATAACCTTTACGAGTCCAAAAAAGTGATAAAAGTATACTCGGTTACATTCTCATTGATTTACGAGCATGAGAAAGAAAAAGACTAAGCTCGGTAACTTATTCTCATGTATTTACGAGCATGAGAAAGAACAAAGACTAATCTCAGGATTGTTTTCATTTTTACGCAAGCTTTAAAACAAAACAAAACTATGCTTGGGATAGATTTTAATTTTTACACGAGATTAAAAACTAAAAAAAACTATGCTTGGACCTGGTTTCATTTTTACACAAGCTTGAACCAGAGGAAACTATGCTTGAGGTAGCTGGTTTCATTTTTACACAAGCTTGAACCATAGAAAACTATGCTTGCGACTTCCCAACGCATGGTTGGTACTTAGCCCCCAACTTAAGAAGCTAGTGGCTCTAACTTTAGCATGAAGTCCAGAGGCTGTAAGCAATGTCCCCCAAGCTTCGTTTCATCCAACTGCAAAGATGAATGAAGTGAAGCTTCAAATACTAGACGTAGGACTTGACTCAAATAGAGAGGGGGAAAACTATTTCATTTTTTAACGAGGTTGACACAAAAACAAGAACTATGCTCGTAACCTCTATTTCATTTTTTAACGAGGTTTCCACATATAATGGTTTGGATCTTACTCGCTTTCATGATTTAGTGGGATCATCCTAACCTCCTCACCTTATCTTCTTCATCTTATAAAAGGAGAGGAGCTCTCATGGAGAAGGGATAAGTTGGATTTGGCTTGGAATTATTAGCTTGGTTAGAGTGGTTTTGAGTTTTGCCTTTGTCAAGATAGATTGTGAATACTATCAGATCTGTGCTCTCGGAATTCTAGGAGTGAAAGTGTGTGGGGAACGAAGGACAGTTGGAAGGGACCTTACGACATCAAGGCCATGGTTGTAATCTCTCTTTCACATTTAATATGATACAGTAATATGATTCTTTCCTATAAAGCTTGTTGTGTTTTATTGTATGATTCCTTGATCACATACATAGGCTTATATTGAGTTTATGCTATTACTAGCACTTTGGTTGGTTGTGTTCTTTTGCAGGATCATCATTGTATGAGTGTTGGAATGGAGCTAGGATGGAAATGGTGAGAGGAAGCGACGTTTAAATGGTATGTCACCTATCCCTCTTTAGTTAGTAAATTCAATATTTAAAACTTAAGGAAAGCGTTATGTCCTGGTGTGTTTTGTTCTAGATCTAGGTGGATCTAGGGAGATTAGTTAGTGTCCGCACCTACCGATTTATCTGATAACAAAATTGGTGACTCCACTGGGGACTACAGATAGGTTTACATCATTAATGGTCATAGTGATGACGAAAATAATGTGTAACAATAGATATTGGCACATATGTTGGGGATGAGCCTCCCCAACAGGATGAGGAGATGGAGGAGGTAGAGGAAAATCCTACAGTACATAGACCTTGCATGCTACACAGGCTGGATCAGAGAGTCCGAATAGATTTTGAGGCATCATACGCATCAATGCCCATTAATTATACAAACACACTGGTGTGAACTATTGAGAAAAAACATTGTTCTGTAAACGACATAACATACAATAATATTTATCGTTTTAAAATTTTATGGTACCCATGTTTACAATACGCACCTGGGATCTAAATATAATGTACACACCAGTGTTGTAAGTTTAGTATACACATCGGGGCTCTAAATATAATGTATGCACCAGTGTTGTAAGTATAATATACACACCGATGCTTAGTAAAAATAATGGCGCCGACATCTCACCTCGAATATTCAAAATTTCACCACCCTTCGTTGCACATGGTAATACAAGAAACGATACGTACTAATTATACAAGCATCGGGGTGCAGCCCGCGGTTGTACCAACATCCCATATGACCCGGAGTTGGCAGATAGGGCTTAGCCCTTGGTTCTCGGGCGGTCGCATGTGACCCGAACCCAATCCGAATAGGGCGTGTGCGTGGGTAAGTTGTTAAGCCACCGGTCCTATGCCTACGCCGAAGACCAGGAGCCAGGGACAGGGGGCTAGCGTACAGATGGAGCGCCTGGCCACATGGCCACTCCCCCATATGACCAGGAGCACGCGCCAAAAGGGGATGCGCCATTTTTTTATGCAAAAGTGGTTTTTACTATATAGTTTGGATTTTCTAATTGATTTTATGCGTGTTAATGGAGGATTTGGCCCATTTTTGGGAGATATTGGGCATTTTTGGAGCCCAAATTTTGGGAGGAAGTTGGGGATGGATAACCAACTTCAGATCTATAAAAAAAAGGCCTGTTTGAGGCCATGGAGGACAGTCAGAGTAGAGTTATGCTGAAGGGAAGCCAAGCCAAATCCATTTTTATGTAGGGAAGCTATTGAGGAGCAGACGCTTGTGGGCCATTTCTGGGAGCTCCAGACATCCGTTTTGCGTGCCATTTTCTTTGCTGGGTTCTAGAGATCTGGAAGAACATGACCATATCAGTCTTGTAGCCAATTGGCACTGTTGCGATGTACTTTTGATCTTTTGAACGGAAATAAAGAAGCCTCCCCCATAGAGACAAAGGCCCGGAGACGTAGGCAACATTGTGCCGAACTCCGTTATCAATTCTCTTGTTATGGTTTGCTGTTTATTACTTCATTTAAGATCAACATATGTGTATATGGCTGTCATAATTCCTCTCTTTTCCTCATTCTTTTATTTAGCTTCTCAAATGGTTAATTAACACATGCAATTTAAAACTCAACCACAGTCATAAAAAGATCCTACGGATCACATACACAAGAACTTGACCCTAATTTTCTTCTTCCCAACTGTATCTTGACTAGTTGACGGGAGGTCATCAACATGTTGTTCAAAGGTTGATGACATGGGCTAGCGAGGGTGTATAGACCATGCTTCTATAACCTTGGATAGACCAGGGCAATCCTTAAGAAGAAGGATACCCTTACAAATCCTGCAAGGGTACTTGGGATTACGGGTTGTTTGGGTGATCTTGGCATCATCAACACTCCCAACATGATTATCAGTAAATGGTTGTTTTCCAACATGTCTGGAAGTGGTTGGAAGTTTGGATCCTTGTTTATTTTTCTTCTTCTTATTCTTCCTTTTATTATTCTTCTGATCCATCGGGTTACTAGCTTCAGAGATTTCACTCGGCGAAGAATATGAAACAGAAGAAGACCTTGCAAGTGAAGAAGGCAAATAAGATATTACTGGTGAATAAGATGAAGGATCAACATGAGGTTGATGTTCTTGGGGGGAAGTGCTTACAACCGAAGCACTAGCTGCATTCGGGATTACCTGAGTGGAAAACAACCATACCGGTAATCCAATTGTGATATCTGGAAGGCTCAAAGTAGCGATGTGAGGAGGACCAACGTTTCCATAAGAAGGAAAAAAAAAGGCTCCCCTGGAGCATGGGTTACTTCATTGGTCATTCCGGGAACTGATGCCATAAATACAGATCCAACCTAGAGTCTAATAGGGAAGACAAACAACACACACTCAAAATATATGAAGCAAGCAAACAAACAAAACCTTCTCCCAATGAACACACTAGTTGGTGATGAAATCCAATGTCGCGAGAACAATGTAAGAAGGGGATGAGATGGAGAGGGTGGAAAATTTATGTTGACAACCTGCTTAACGGACTTACACCCTAGTGCAAGCTCCCACACATAAACATGGGTACACCCTCCAAGGAGCTCGGGTGATTTTGGCCAACGACGATTCCAGGTACTGTGAAGACTTGCCCCTCCACAGTGACCTTTTTTAAAGACTCTAAAGAGATAGGCCACTAAGGTTACCAATTACGACAATGATTTCTGGGGAAACAGTCGACAGTCTGATCCATGCGCAAAGGCAGGGTATCTAAGCCCAAAATCAACTCGAGAAGGTCCCCACAAGATTTTCTTCTCAAGTGACCTCCAATAATACGTGCAATCTCTACACTAATACCAACAAAGTAGGGTGAGTAACTCTGCTGACCCTTATGTGACCTCGTGATTGACCCTTGTGTTAGAAGGGCTTCCCAGGAAAAAATGTAGCAAGTGGATTTCACCGCTCCCTAATGCAAGATTCTATGTTTGTTTGGAGCTTTGGAAAGTTATCTTTCACACCTATTCCAAATCCCTACAACTAATCTAATGTAGGTTTGCAACCAAAAAATATTAAAATGTCAAATCAATTTTTATAAGCGCTTTATTTCAAGGCTGTTGTTTACTCAAGAGGAAAATGGCATGGACTAAAGGATGTTTTTACCGACTCTAAACAATGCAAAGAAATGAGAATGCAAATAATTCACTTCGATGAAAGCTATATTACGAGAAGGAGAAAACGTTTATCATTCCCAGATGCACAATGTCCCAAAAATGTTATTAAACTCATAAATATTAATATCTTCAAGAAATGAGCCAAAGAGACTGTACACCAATACACGATTCTTGCCCCCCTGGCCATGAGGTGGAATTTGTTTTAAGAATTCAAGACCAAAAATGGCAAAAACCATGCAATTTCGCTACTTCAAATGCAAAGATGCCCCCAACCTAATGCAAAGTAAGAAATTAAATCTTTTATTTCAAAGATACACTAAAATCAATAGTGAGCTTCAAAACAAAATCAACCCAAACTACGATTTTTCTCTTAAAACGAACTATTCAGAAAAGGAAGTGATCTTTCACTAAATAATTCTAAAGAAAAACAAAGACACTTCGTAACTAAAATACACTTAAAGCAAGAGATCAAATATTTCAAAAGAAATCAAGCTAGAACAAAGCAAAGATGGATAAAATCACAAAATATGATGTCAAGCAGACTGTAACCAGACTCAAAAATTCACCCCACAACCATATCTAAGATCTGGGCAAGAAAAACCATCAAAAATAATTTTTTTTCATAATAATCGCAGGCTGTAGACTAACACAGAGCAACTATCCTTGATTGTCGCAGGCTAGAGAACAAATACAGTGTGACAGTGCCGCACTGTGTCAAAAGGTAGGGTGTGTCGATCCTAGACCGTCACACTGTTTCTCAAAGCAGGGTTTGGCGATCAAAGGAAAAATGGAAAAAATAAAAAGTATGAGGGTTTTCCAGTGAAATTAAACAGTCAGAGAGTCAATCTGGATCTCCCAATGAATCATAAAACATAACCCAATCTATCAAAGAAAGAAATCAAGACAAACTAGGAAAATAATCCGTTCCCTAGTGGATTCACCAATTTTGTTATTGGACAAATCGGTAAGTGAGGACACAAACAAATCTCCCTACTTTCACCCTGAAACTAGAACAAAACAAGACAAAATATAAAACTTTCCCTAAGTTTTAATTATTAAGCATACTAACTAACAAGAGATAAATGCCATACCTTTTAAACGTCATTTGTCCTCGCTAGTGTCATCCTCGCTCCGTCCAAGGCTTATGGGATGCTAAACCTGTGAAAAGACACAAGCCAACAAAGTGAAAGAAACAACGTATACTCAACAAAACCTATGTATGTGATCAAGGAGTCATACAATAAAATAAGACCAATTTTATGGGAAAGAAATATATCACTGTATTAAAGATATGAAAATGAGAATACAACCAATGCCTTGATGTTGTAAGGTCCCTTCCAACAGTTCCTTTCTTCCCACACACTTCTTGCTCCATGGATTCTGAGATCGACAATCTATCTTGACAAAGCAAATCCCAAAGCTACAAAAATTACTCAAGCTCACACCAAAATCTAGCCAACTCAATCCAACTTTCCCCATGAGAACTCCTCTCCTTTTATAGGTTGAAAAGGATAGGGTGAGGAGGTTAGGATAATCCCAAGAGATTAGGGATGCGACTCAGATCGAAACCGATCGGAGGCCACATCAGCCTCAAAGATTCTATTCTAGAACTTTCGAGAAATTCCCCTTTTTCCTTTGTACGAAAACCGTCGCACCCTTAACATTGAGAAAACTGCGACGACGTCACAAGCCACTATGGTGCAACCTGCCATGATCCTAGATCATCACATTCTTAACACTAAGCAAGGTGCTGTTAGAAAAACAGGACCGCAAAGCAATAAAATAAAACAAATGCAGAAACAAAACACATAAGACACACAATACAAGAGATACACAGATTTATGTGGTTCACCCAGTGTGGGCTATGTCCACCAGAGAAATTGCCAGGTCCTTCCTTTATTATTATCCAACAAATGAAGGGATACAACCTACAACAAAACCCACTGTAACTTCCTCTTCTTTCTCTCACAGTCTCCTCTCTCAGAA
>ML799726.1:146826-167502 GCA_009831015.1 Picea engelmannii | reverse complement strand
TATTCACCATCATCCATAGCCGCAATACATTTCCCTCATAAAAGAGGGTTGCCTTCTAGGGAAAAAAACCCTAACATAATCTCTACCGTTAGATCTGCGACCTTATAATGAACGGTCCAGATTTACAATGAAATTACAATATAGTTTTACAAGGAAGAGTACCCCCCCTCTGCACTCCCCCACGTGGAAGAGTGTACATACTTCTGGGGTGTAAATACTTCATGGGGTATAAACATGGCTGAAAGCAAGGACCTCTGAATCAGGAAGATAATCAAGCTCCACAACCAACAGGTGCGACGATCCCTTTTTATAAGATTTTTGACAAAAGAAAAGTATAATTCCATCTCTCTGGGAAAATGTATCTTCATTCTTTAGGGATTCAGGCCATTGATCCTTCTCAAGACAAATGATAAGTTTACATCATTAACGGTCATAGGGGTGAAGAAAATAATGTGTAACACTTATGTCACAAGATATGCCTCCAATCCCTCTATGAAAGGATTCTTGTTCCACGCTGACCACAATATAAATCCATCTATCGAAGAGACCCAATATTCCTCATGCTCTGAAGTTTCAACTAGAAATGTAATATCAATTTCAATTGGGATCCAACTTAATATAGGCCCTTTGTTCCAGGGAAAGCCTCAACATTTACAAAATCGGATTCAGAGTGTCCCAAACTGCTATTTATTGTTATCTTATTGGTCTCTATCCCTAATAATAGCTTTTGTGTTCCTAATTATTTCCCTTTTTCCTTCTTTCCTAGCTTCCTTTACCTTTGAACCTCCTTCCTTAATTTAGCTTGATCTTATGGAATGAGGTCTTCATTTATAAATATTTCTGACCCTTTTAAGCTTGGAGTTTTACTAAGTATGTCATATTTATGGGTATTAGAGCTTACCATAACCTTAATCAATTTATCTTTATCTTTAATTATTTTTCCCACCCTTTTTTTGCTTCTATGAGGTTAGTTGTTTCAATTTACGATTTATTTTTTAGTTCCTCTTTGACTATTGCTAGCGTGTCCTAATTTCTTTTATACCAAAAATTATGAGGTTCAAGGCTCTTTTATTATGCTCATGGTCTAATTCTATAAGCTTATTCATTTCCTCTTCGATAGGTTTCATATCCAAATTGCATTCCTCGCTATTTAGGGCCAAATTTGTAATTAGTTTTTCTTCGAGCTCTTTAATCTGGTCCCTAAGATTACTATTTTCTTCGAGCTCTTTAATCTGGTCCTTAAGATTACTATTTTCTTCGAGCTCTTTAATCTGGTCCTTAAGATTACTATTTTCTTCAGCCTCTTCTTCTTGCCTTGATTGTTTTGTGCTTGGTTTTGGTTTTCTATTTCTTGTACTTTAGCCTCCATTTTCTACTGTTGAGTCTCAAACCCTAATAGTTTATTGTCTATATGTTTCTGAATATTTTTTTTTTCTCATAAAAAAACATATTTGTATTTCAAGATGAAATGAAAATACAATCCTCAAAATGCCTTCTTATGTCTATGAATCTTATCTTCAAAGGATTTAAATTTATTATCAAATATTGCTTCTAACTTGCATTGAAGTTGGACTTCTCTCTCTTCTTTATGTTAGTCTATTGATTCTACATATTCATACACAATTTCTAGGGTTACTTTGCTAGGCCTCCCTTTGATAGATTTTGGGATCAACAATGAATTACTCATATTGAAAAGAAAAGGAAATAAATAAGAAACATATGCACCTCATTCACAATAGGCTTTGAATAGTCAACCACATGCAATAAAATCACCGCATATGTTAGAATCTCTACATAAGTTTGTCACTACAAGGTTTGGATTCTTTAGTATTCACACAACATTCAATATTATTCACGTTGATAATCGTCTTTCAATATTCACCACAAGGTTCACCATTCAATATTCACCATAAAGTTCAAATTTCAGGTAGGGTTCAATTCAATATTCACCGAATCACCATAGAGTGCACACATAGTTCACGAAAATCACCACATGATTCACATAGAGTTTATTGTTCAATATTTACTGCAGAATCACCATAAAATTCACGTAAAGTTTATTGTTCAATATTCACAGCATAATCACCACAAAGTTTACCATTTTTTATTGGTTTACAAATATTCACCACAGAATCACCACAAAGTTCACTCTTCAATATTCAATTGCTTAAAGTAATAATAATAATAAAAATAAACAAACATCACAAACAAAATTAAAAAAAACCCAAAAAATAAATAAAAACTAAACAAAACCCTAAACCTAAATAAAAAATTAAAATTAAAACATCAAATAATAATATTAATAAAAATGAATTGAAAAGACCTATTACTAAATGATTATAATAGTAAAAGTGTATTAACAATATAAAAGTGCATTAACAATTAAATAAAAAGAAGGAAAATCAATAAAAACAACAATAAATGCGATATTAAAAAGAAAAGAGAAAAGAGAAAAAATAAAAAAGTCAAAGTTAACTAAACAGAGGACTAAGATAAAATAATAAATATTATAGTCAAAGGAATAAATATTAATAGTGTGATTAATGATAATATGATAAATTTAATATAAAAATATAAAAAAAATTGAATAATGAAAGTATTATTAATAATGATAATTTTAATATAAGATAAAAAGAAAAAGGAGAAAGGACAAAAGGAAAAAGAGACAAGAAAATATATGTAAAGAAAGAAAAAATAAAAAAAAAGATTAAAGCCACAAGAAATAAATAAAAAGGAACAAGAAACGAAGAAAAAAAAGAGAGGGAAGAAGCCAAATAAAAAGAGTTAAAGAAAAGATAAGAAGCCCAATAAAAATTAAAAAGGAAAAGACACGAAGCCAAATAAAAAATCAGAAAAGAAAATCAAACTTAAATGTCATTATCAAAAGCTCTTGTGATGGTACCATGTTTATGAAGGACACAAAGCTAACTTCTACTGACCTCCTAACCATTATCCTTGTTGAGATTCATGGGATGTTTGATAATTTCAATGGCTTTTCTAAACTTACACTTAAAATAGTTATCCTCCTTAGTAAGAACCTCGATATTTCTAAGGCATAATTGGTGTTTAGTTCTACGAGAATCCTCGACAAGAGTGGATGTGTGAAAACGATCAATTCTTATATCTACTTCGTGTTCTTTCACTCTTAATTATAAGGAACGACTCGTTTTGTTGATGTAGGATTTTTCACATGAACAAGGTATCTCATAGACCCCTTTGTAAAGATGGGGATTTCTAGGGTCCTTGACGGACTTCATCATTCCCTTAATGGTGGTATGAGGCTTGAAAGAGATATAGATTTTATGTTGATATTATGGTAGCTGCGAGAGGTATTTACCTCCACGTGCGAACTTGACGAGAATAGAATAATCCGGGAAGAAAGAAAAGACCCTAATGAGTTGGCTAATAACCCTAGAAGACTTGTCGGTTCAAGAAGATAATTTATATTAGGTTATTAGCCTCCAAGAAAAGAAGTCGGCCAGAAGAAATAATAATACACTGAATAGATAGTACTCAGAAGGAGAAGTCAGCCCCAGTACGTCTACCAGATTACTATAAATACAGGGCGCCAATTCTCATTTGTCACAGTCTCAGAATTGCAGAGAAACAACTGGTGCACACTGCAGTACCCAGTCTTGTGTGCAGGTTTGAGGAGAGCTGCCGGTGTAGCTGCTGCAACTAGCATTTACGTTTTGACTTGGACTATCTCTTGGCTAGGGTTTGGAACATCTGATCAGCCTTTGTTGATGTGATATCCTTGGGGAAAGGTGCACTACCCTTTGTTTGGCTATCTAGCCTAGGATTTGCTTCTGGAGTGATTCTCTGTCAAGGTTAAGGTGCTCGGAGGGTGGCTTCGGCCTATGGTTGGGTGACAAGGGTATTGTGAATGGTAAAACAAGCACACATATTTCATATTCTAACAGGTTATGGGCCCACACCTCCTTCATTTAGTCTAAATGCTGGAAGGAAACATAGCCACTAGGATATTGAGCTCGCTGAGGAACTGCCGTTAGGGTTACTAGTAGAAGCAACTTCCAAGACACTACTGCTAGGGTTACGAGCAAGAGCAGTTGCATAAACCCTAATCCTCTTGTTGAGGCACCTTAAGTGAATGGATTGACCTAATCTCTGGATAGATCAATGCCCTCTAGCCTAGCGCATCTCCTGATACTCTCAGCAAGCCAAGACATGAAGTTTGAGTTTATGGTCAAATCTAGGGTTTGACCAAGTCAAGGCAGCCATGACTTATTCTATGAAGTCAGAGAACGAGTTAGATGGAGCCTCTAACTTGAGAGCGTGGAAGACAAGGATTGACCTCATCCTTTCCAAGAAGAAAGTGCTGGATATCGTGAAAGGAAAGATTGTGAAGCCAAAGTTTGAAGAAGGAAAAGAGAAGGAACCACAAAATGTTGCAGCTATGGAGAAGTTCAAAGGCAGTGATATCAATGCTATGAGTATCATAGTGGAATTTATAAAACACCACTTGATACCCTACATCTCCCATCTTGACTCATCGAAGAAGATGTACGATGCCCTAACAAATCTCTTCTCAGTCAGAAACATTGGACAAATAATGAGTCTGAAGAATGAGCTTTGTGACATGAAGATGAATGACGACGACAACATAACATCATACTTTGTGAGAATCTCTCAGTTAAGAGATCAACTACAAGCTATTGAAGAGATCATCTCAGAGAAGGAGTTGGTAAACATAGTACTCAATGGTCTTCCAAAGACATGGGATGCATTTGCCGCAAGCATGAACACCAGAAAGGAGTATCCGACATTTGAAGAACTTTGGACTTGCTATGATCAAGAAGAATCAAGGATCAATGCAAAAGAGAAACCCCAAAAGAAGTACGATGATCAAGCCTTCACAACAAGATTCAAGAACTTCAGGAACAAAAGAAATTTTGGTTCAAGGAGGAAGCCAAATCAAGAGAAAAACATTCCATAAGTACAATGCTTCAACTGTCGAATGTATGGTCACTACAAGAATCATTGTCCCAAGCTAAAGAAAAGGAAGGAGAAACATGAAGAATCAATTGCCTAAGAAAAGGAACCTACAAAGAAGACTAAGTAGGATGGAAGAGACTTCTTCTTCTAAAGGTAACAAAACTCTTCTTATTTCTTGTACATATCTTGTTTGCATCGTCTCTGTACATATCTTGTATATCTATATCTTGAAAGATAATGTGTTCCAAGAAGAACTATACCTATGGAAGAACAACAAGATAAGAATGGATTTCATTAGATAATACACATGAAAGGATGAAATACAAATCATGTGGAAGCTATTTCAAGATAAGCCGAATCAATCATGAAGAGACTTAGAAGAAGAAAAAACATAAAGAAGTCAACAATCGAGAGGAAATTGGAAAAATACTTATGACGTTTTGTAGAAGACAACAAGACGGAACCGTGGACTCTGTTAGACAAGAGAGCCAATTATATATTGCAGAAGACAATAAGGATGGAGATGGAAGCATGGACTCTGTTAGACGGAGGGAGCCGATTATATGCACTCATACATGAAGCAAGAACTAGGAGGGAGCCAATCCTATGATCCATTGAAGATGACGAAGTATATATCCATGATAACATCCATGAAGGAAATACATATTCTTCAAATAAAAGCCTCTAAGTATCCCTGGTTTTCCATACACATCCGTGATCCTATGGTGAAAGAAAGAAATATAATCTTTAGGAAATGGAATCTACTCCATGGTCCCAAGAGCTAAACACGAGGAAGAACATGAAGATTCCAAGAAAGAAAGAGAAGCCAGAACAACCTGTCATTGTATCAAGAATCACAAGATTTTCAACCTGATATAACTTCAATAAAATAAATCAAGCAGAGGAACTGAAAGTCATGATGAAGAAAAATGTATGGAAGACTTATGAATGAAAGCATCGCGAGATCCAAAACTAGAGGTTCTCCCAGATGGAGGGAGAAGACTATGATGATTATTTGTTCCAGTAAAACAGACTTATCTCTACATGAGTCATTATATCATCCGCAACATCCATAAGTTGGAGTTCTACATCAGATGAATGCAAAGAATATTCTCCATAGAAATTGAATAAAGAGCGTATGAAGAAGCAATCTCAAGACTTTGAGGCATACCAGAAAGAGACCCTTGTATGCAGATAGAAGAAGATAACTTGGTGGAGAACCTCTAGTGCACAACAAAAGCATGGTGAAGATTTCCTATAACATCAAGATGATTACTCAATAGATCATATCTCATGATGAAAGAAGAAGTGCCACATGGATATGTTCCAGTTTTCCAACTATGATATAATCTATTGTTCAGAGCTACATGAAGCCTTCACAAAAAATCAATGTTCCAAACTAAAGTACATTTGAAATCAAGCATTACATTATTTGTGATGAAGTCCACAAAGGAGAAAGTGATTCTCCAATACATATCTCCACAGATGAGCAGATAAGAAGAAATTTTGGTAAAAGATGAAAGAGTTTGCATACTCAAACTAGAGCTCATGGAGACGACTTCCTTATTGAAAAAGGAAGAGATGACTCCTAGGTTGGGAGGGAGCACTGAAAATATTATTGAAGACATTCATTGAAAAATAGTCCAGCTTGGACAAATTCTTTCCTTTTCGGAAAGTGGATTGAGATTTCTGATGGACAATGATTTCCCATTGTGGTTAACATGGGAAATGGTCCAGATTGATCATGTATCATAGACAATGACTTCCCATTGTGGATAACATGGGGAGTGGTCTAGGATAGTCTCTCTTCTTGAGGGTTACTCAAGAAGACTGACTCACCTCACTGGACATCGATTTCTCATTGTGGTTAACATGAGGAATAGTCTGTTTTGGAGGTTGATACAGGACAATCTTTTCCTCTTGTGGTTAACAGAGGAAATGGTTCAGACAATCATTCCTTAGGGTTTATACATTCTCTCCAGGGTTCACTTTTATTAGTGTAGGAGGAATGGCCCAGGGTGGGGAATGGTCCAGGCTCAACAATCAGGGACATGCATTCCTTAGGGTTTATACATTCTCTCCAGGGTGCACTTTTATTTGTGTAGGAAGAATGGCCCAGGGTGGGGAATGGTCCAGGCTCAACATTCCTTAGGGTTTATACATTCTCTCCAGGGTGCACTTTGATTAGTGTAGGAAGAATGGACAAGGGTGGGAATGGTCCAGGTTCAGAAGACAGGACAACTATTCTTCCTTGCTTGAGAAGAATAGTCCAGATATCTCATTGTTCTACTTTGAGGGAAAATATTCTTTCAGATCTCACATATGTGAGTGAAAGATTGGCCCAGATGATTTAGTTTATATCATAACATTGTTTATGTGCATGTTACTATCAGATGTTTGTTATGAAGATTGTATGACAGTAGATGTATACTACTATGGTGGATATGTTCCACTGTTCGTGACTATACATTGCTGATCAAGTACTTGTGTGTTACTTGGTGTGGTAGTGTACCATTGGATTGTAGTTATGTACTACTATGGGTAGACACAGTTGTGTTCTATTTTGTTCTGATTGCCCTGAAGACTATCAATAGTTTATTGGAAATAATTATCAGCCATATGAATGATGAACAAAGATTTTCCAGATAGAAAATGGTTCAGAATATTTACTCTTCTAGATTAGAAGAATGGATCTTGTATCACTCTGTGGAGTGAGCATCATTTCTGATTACTCAGATAGAGTATGGTTTTGAGAGATGATGCAATTGATGATGATGATGGTGCTCATGATCTAGTCTATATAACTATGTTGATTCTACCGGGTGAATGGTATGTTTTGTGCTCAAGACCATTACCTGTAATACCTCCCTAGTTAGGAGGGAGTGTTGATATTATGGTAGATGTGGAAGGTATTTACCTCCACGTGTGAACCTGACGAGAATATAATACTCCAGAAAGAAAGAAGAAACCCTAATGAGTTGGATAATAAATCTAGAAGACTTGTCGGCTCAAGAAGATAACTTATATTAGGTTATTAGCCTCCAAGAAAAGAAGTTGTCTAGAAGAAATAATAATATACTGAACAGACAGTACCCAGAAGGAGAAGTCAGCCCCAGTAAGTCTGCCGGATTACTATAAATACAGGGTGCTAGTTCTCATTTGTCACATTGTCAGAATTGCAGAGAAATAACTAGTGCGCACTGCAGTACCCAGTCTTGTGCGCAGGTTTGAGGAGAGCTGTCGGTGTAGCTACTGCAGCTAGCAATTACGTTTTGGCTTGGACTATCTCTTGGATAGGGTTTGGAACACCTGATCAACCTTTGTTGATGCGTTATCCTTGGGGAAAGGTGTGCTACCCTTTATTTGGCTCTCTAGCATAGGGTTTTTCTTCCAAAGTGATTCTCTGTCAAGGTTAAGGTGCTCAGAGGGTGGCTTCGGCCTATGGTTGGGTGACAAGGGTATTGTCAATGGTAAAATGAGCACAAATATTTCATATTGTAACATTTTATTCTTCATAAGAATCCTATAAATCCTATCAGTCACTCCTTGGATGAAAGGGAGGAGAAAATTAGAGGTACCATCACAATCCCTATTGTGTATCCTATTCCCAGCTTTCTGAATAATGTTCTTAATTTGGGTTTCTTTATACTCATTCTTTTTAAACACTTGAATGAGATGTTTGCGTTATTGATCAAGATGTTCCTTGTTCGAAATTCGAAGGGCCTTGGTGGCCAAAGTACCGATGACCCCAATTTTCTGGCCAGGATGATGATGGGAATCATCATGGAGATATTGTTCAGTATGGGTGGATATTCTAAACACTTGATGGGATAAGGTCCCATTCAGATTTTTAGTAACTCTCACATCTAAAAAATGGATACTACCATTTCCATCCATCTCCATGGTGAATTGGATATGCTCAGATTGGTTGTTTAAATGGTGAATAAACTTAGAAAATTCTTCCTTACCATGGGGCCAAATAATGTTGGTATCATCAACAAACCTCTTCCACACCTTGGGCTTGATCTTCTCAAGTTGTTTAGTTTTAACTATTCATTTTTTATTTTTCAAATTTTCACTTCCGTTGACCTTATTTCTTCTTGTATTGCTAACATAAATTTACACATGGCATTATTTCTTCTTATATTGTTGATATAATTTAAATGTGAATGCACCTGAAGATATGCCAACCGTATTTCAACACTTCAATGTAACCTTTTATTTTATTCTTTTAGGCAATGACACTTTTACAACCTAGAATATTATATCGATAATGTTAAGGATTCATTGACAAATAAGAAGCAACCGAATCAAGAGAGAAGGAAGAGAGGATGCCAATTTCCTTACATTGTTAAAATAATTCATGATAGGCATCAATTGGCACTGATAATTTGTGTCCATACTCAACTTATGGAGAAAAATAATTTTCCTTTCCATGGTTGTGGCATCATATATAAATGACCCATGGAATCATAATCATGAGGATGACCCTCTTAGTGTTCAATATCAAGTGGAAAGGAATGCGGTGTTATATGTGTTCCTACTAAATCGAGATCCATTACTCTAGGCATAATGACGAGATGGCAAGTTTAGGCTAACTATGTTAAGCACAAACATAACACCACACTTGCAATGGATTTGACTTTTTGTACAATAAAATACAAGGTATGTTTGATTCTATATGGTTACTTATCTAGATAACATATTGAACATTGGCATTGTCAATTCTCTGGTGTTATTTTGCATATATTTTGTACAACTTATGGCAATTTTCCTTTGGTGTTATTTACACATCCAACATTATTGTTACATTGCCATATCATATTTAATATGCATTTGTGCAATCCTGTATCCCATCACAATGTCCTTTTTACATCATTTTGGTTTTCTACACACATTAAAATGCAGTTACTATAACTTAGGTCATATAGAAGAATGCAATGTAGGAGACAACTACGATGTGGTTGAAATATCATGTTTTGTCTTCCTGCCCTGCATGAAAAAAGTCCACATCCTTGTTGATGATATGCTCACAAAGCCTAAAAATTATGTTTTGGTTAGTTCTCTTATGTTTTTTTCTTCCTTGGCTTCAATATGTCTTTATTGCTAGTGTTTTCCTATGTTTTCTTTGTTCATCAATGATGTTTTCGAATGCCTAATAATTCTTTGCATTTAACACATGCATTGATGTTGGTCGAAAAAAATAACCAAGTAAGTTCATCGCACTAAAATAGAGATAGATAGTTTCAAATTCTTGAGGAATATGATGCATTTCTATTGTCCCATGAGGACATCATGAACAAATTGCTCAAGTTCTATCAAAATTCTCGTGGGAACATGATTTCATACATTATTTCAAAAATCATTAGGAGCCATTTGACTAAGTGAGTAACACTATCATAGATATTTGGTTGACATTATCTATGTGTAGGAGTAATGATACAGAATGGATCATTATATAATTTTTCATCTATCTTAGTACTTTATGGGTGGAAACTTTGGAGGAATTGTCTTGCAGGGCCCATTTTAGAAGTAGGTTCCAGTTTCGAGATTTGGGGTTAGGAACCTTCCAGAGTCATTTTTAGGAATCAAACATAATTTTTTAGGGTCAAAACTTTACAAGCATAGCTCCTAGCCCCTTGACACTATTCTACACATTGAGACGTTTCCAACTATGCAAAAATTAGCTTCACCAAAACTCATATGTGGAAGTTATGCCTCCCACAAGTTCACCTACCTTGTTGACTACCATGGTCCGAGTGGATGCCACACTAGCCCCCATTACTCACACATGTGGGGATATCCACGTGTGGAATTTCAAGAAGATTATAGAAGGTCCAAAACCTTATCACTAATTGAGGGTGGAGGATGCAAAAACCCTAACCCTAGACAATTATCAATTTATTTTAAATACTAAGCTGCTAGGAAGAGAAGGGGTTCCATTATTTTGTATTGTACTTGTTCCATAGTTGAGTGGATCATCCAAGGAGTGGGATTTGAGAGTATAACATAGGTAGGAAGAAGAATATGTAGTATCCATTCAGGCCATAGATTCTTAGGCAACTCCATAGTGAGTGTCCTTTATTGGTATTTGCATTTTTGTAACTGAAGAAAAGGGAGCAGAGCATAGGCCTCACCTTCTAGCTGGGTTTTCTCCCATATCAGGTTTCCAAGGATACATCTTGTGTTCTATTGTGTGGTTGGTGTGTATATTTTCCCGCTCTTTCATTTTCGTATTCAATTATTTTCATAAATTTGACCAATAAGCTTGCAATAATTAATATGGGATCTAAGCAAATAAATTGCATAATATAAGATTTCATAATATTATAAGATCTTTTGTGATGAACTATTCTAGTGGAATATCCACAAAGATTTACAAATCATATTGGTATCAAAGTAGTTTTCTTTGGGGTATTTGTACAAACTTGTAGGATCTAGGAATTGGCTTGATAAGAAAGTCATAGAACCCTAGCCATGGTGGATGAGTATGTTAATAAAAATCCTCAAGATGCAGCGGAAAAGAGATTTTCAAGACTAGAAGCGCAAGTTGTTGATATCTCTCGCAACATGGCCCTCCTCATGGTGGCTCTAGCAAAAAAAATTGGACCTTTCAGGGAGATTGGTGGCTCTAACTAAGAAGCTAGATTTGATGGGAAACTGAGTGATAGTGAAGACCCAGAAAATGAGTCAAAAAAAGATCCTAATAAAGAGCAACCAAGTTCTAGTGCTATCACTCCTTCACAACCTCTATTCAAAATGGAAGAGAAAGTGGATATTAAACCATATCAAGGAGATATTGATGCCATTAAGTTGAATCATTGGTTGCAATAATAAGAAGTGTATTTTAGTGTCCATAATATAGTTGAAGAGAAAAAAATTTCATTTTCTCAACTAAAACTAGAGGGCCATGCACTAATTCACTAGGAAATCCACATAAAGACACTTAGGCTGGAGGGTGATCCACCGATAACTAAGTGGGAGGATTTTAAAACCCTCATCAAGTCCAATTTCTACCCTATTCAGTATGTAGAGGACTTGGATCCATTGGAATCATTTCAGGCAGAGGCAAGGGTAGAGTGTGTAAGAGCACACCAATGAATTCAAGAAGATGGAGATCATGTTGGGTATCTCTCCCAAGAACCTAGATGTACTCCTCAAGAATCTGGGGGGTCTACACAGTGATTTGTGGAAGCAAGTGATGCTCTTCAAACCCAAGACTATTGATGAGGCTTGTGTGAAAGCATAATATCTGGACAACATATGCCATAAGAAAGGATAACCAAGTGGTTCTAAACAAAAATATCACCAAGAAGCTTCTAAGGAGGGGAGACTGAATTGGAAAGGGAAAGACAATAAGAGAACAACCACTACACATTAGTGAAATGATCCAAACAACCATTGCAACCATTGAAACATCGATGGTCACACCAAAGAAAAATGTTGGAAGCTACATCCATAGTTGAATCCAAAAAATACAAGAAGAATGCCAAGAAGAAGAACCTGCTAGGCAAGGATTCATGCAACAAGCTAGAGAGCAGCTCAAGTGTGGATGAAAATATTGTTTGCACTTCAGTGCATAAAGAGGTGAATGTGAGTAGGCTTCATCATAAGGAAGAGAAGGAAATGTGAAAACTATTCCATATTAAGATCCAAGTCTAAAGGACCAAGACATATTCTCTATTCAATTCCACGTCACAGGTCAATCTCATAGTAGATGATCTAGTCAACAAGCTTGGGTTGGAGGTTCATGATCATCCAATTCCATATCCATTGGGATGGGTCAGCAAGGATGCATAAATCTGAGTCACTAAACAATGTAATATCAATTTTTCTATAAGTGGAAAATTTATTAATGAAGTGGAATTAGGTGTAGTACCTCTTGATGCATGTGGTGTATCCTTTGTAATCCCTTACATGTATATAAGTGATGCGATCTTCATGCATATAAAAAACTAGTACCACCTGATCAAGGATGGGAAGTCATATATCATAAATGCACACAAAGGAAAGTCAAATATCTCTCTGGTAAGTGCTAACCAAGCCAAAAAGTTGATTAGTTCTAGTAAGAAGTATGTATTGTTTTTGTTAAGAAAGACTCAACCAGTGGAGGAATCTGTAAGATTAAAGACATCCCTTGATGAATGTACAAAAGAGAAGAAACAATAATTGGAAGAGTTGTTGCATGCATACATGGGAGTGTTCCAAGAGCCTAAAGGGATACCACCTAAGAGGGAAGTGGAGCACAATATACAATTGTTGCTTGACTCCACATTACAAAATATTAGGTTGCATAGACAATCTATTATAAAAGCAGATGAAGTGAAGAAACATTTGCAATAGCTTCTGGAGTAGGGAGTTATTTGACCAAGCACATCACCTTGTGGGTCACCTATCATCGTAGTACCCAAGAAGGATGGGACTTGGAAAATGTGTATCGAATATAGAGATTTGAACAAGAACTCACTCAAGAATTGGTACCCTCTTCCCATGATTGATAATTTGTTAGATTAGTTGCAACAAGCCAAGTACTTCACCAAGTTGGATCTCAAATAGGGATACCACCAAGTATGTGTTCATATTAAGGTAGTTGCGGGAGGTATTAAACCTCCATGTGTAACCCTGACAAGAATAGAATATTCTGGGAAGCAAGAAGAAACCCTAAAGCATTGGACATAAACCTAGAAGACAAGTCGACAAAAGAAAATAATTAATATTGAGTTTTTAGCCTCCAGAAAGAGAAGTTGGACCAGACAACTACGGAAGAGCAGTATAAATACAGGATTCCAGAGCTCATTTGGACACACACAACTCGCAATTGCATAAATTTAGTGCGCACTGTAGAAATTTAGTAAGTGCACAAGTCTGGAGAGTAGTTGCAGCTGCAACTACTGCAACTACTATTTTCAGTTTTAGGCTTGAACTTTCTCTTGGTTATGGTTTGGAATTTCTTCTTGGTACGCTGGTTCTGGAGAGTGGTACGCTACCTTGATTGGCATTTGGACCCAGGGTTTGCTTCCAGAATTATTCTCTCTGTCAAGGTTAAGGTGCTCGGGGGCGGCTTCGACCTATGGTTGGGTGACAATATTGCTATATTGTCTATGGTTAAATGAGCACACCTATTATTTCTAACAGGTTATGGGCCCACACTATCTTCGTACAATATAACCACTGGAAGATAGATTGAGAGGGTTTTCTCAGTTACAATTGCAATTGTAGTCAAAGTTTTTGCTGCAACAATGAAATCCTAACCCTCTTGTTAAGGCACCTTAAGTGAAGAGATTGACCTAATTCCTAGATAGCCTAGTGCGCCCCAGCTTAGCACACCTCTTGGTACTCTCAGCAAGCTAAGATGTCAATTTTGAGTTTTTGGTCAAATTCAAAGGTTGACCAAGTCAAAGAAGTCATGACTTACCCTATGAAGTCATAAAACAAGTTAGAAGGGGATTCTAACTTCAGAGCATGGAAGACAAGGATTGATCTCATCCTTGCCAAAGATAAAGTGTTGGATATCGTGAAACCACATTTTGAAGAAGGAAAAGAGAAGGAACCTCATAACGTCGCAGTTATGGAGAAGTTCAAGAACAATGACATCAATACCATGAGTATCATAGTGGACTCTGTAAAAGACCACTTGATACCCTACACTCTCATCTTGACTCATGTAAGAAGATGTACGATTGCCTAACTAACCTCTTCTCAGTCAGAAACTTTGGACAAGTACTGAGTCTGAAGAATGAGCTCCGAGACATGAAAATGAATGAGGATGACAACATAAAGTCATACTTGGTAAGAATCTATCAGTTAATATATCAACTATAATCTATTGAATAAATTATTTCAGAAAAGGAACTTGTAAATATAGTACTCAATGGCCTTCCCAAGGCATGGGATGCATTTTCCGCAAGCATGAACACAAGAAAGGAGTATCCTACATTAGAAGAAATTTGGACTTGTTGTGCACAAGAAGAATAAAGGATTAACGCAAAATATAAATTCCAAAGGAAAGATGATGATCGAACCTCACAACAAAGTTCAATAAATTCAAGAATAAGAAGAAGTTTGACTCAAGGAAGAAACCAAATCAAGAAAAGGATATGTCAAAAATAAAATACTTCAACTATCAATAATATGAATCACTATCCCGAGTTAAAGAAAAGGAAGGAAACACATGAAGCAACAGTTGCCGAAGAAAAGGAACCCTCAAAGAAAGTCAAACAAGATGAAGCAAGATTTCTTCTTCTAAGTCAAGGTAACAATATTCTTCAAAGTTCTTGTACATACCATGTTTACATAGTTTCTATACATATCATGCATATCTATTTCTTAGAATATAAGATGTTCAAGTGAAACAATACCTATGGAAGAATAACAAGTTAAGGATTGCTATCACGATGACTACAAGTCAAGCAATACACATGAAAATATGAAGTATGTTGACAATCCTTGGTAACAATTCTTGTGGAAGATATTATATAAGTAACAACTACCAGATAAGCCGAAATCATAATCAAACTTGAAGAGACCCAGAAGAAGTCAAAACATAAAGAAGTCAACAATCAAGAGGAAATTAGAAAAAGACTTGTGACACTTTGCATAAGGCAATAAGGATGCAAAAAAAAGCATGGAATCTCTTAGTTGGAGGGATCTGATTACATAATTCCAAAAGAAGAGCATGCATTTATGCATGAAGCAAGGATTAGGAGGGAGATAATCCTAAATGATATGATCCATTGAGGATTATGAAGTATCTATCCATGTTCCCATTGAAAGTAGTATCCATGATAAGCAACATGTGTTCAGAAGAAGTCTTCTTTGAAAAGAAGCCTTAAAGTATCCTTGGTTGTCCATCTACATCCATGATCCATCCATGAAAGGAAGAAGTTGGAATCTTTAGGGAATTGAATCTATAGAAGTGTTAGAGAAAGATTTGCCTCACCTTATGCAATCTTCCAGAGAGGGCCTTACTCCATTTCCCTATGTAGACTCACTTTCCCTAATTGATAAATCCAGAGACAAAAATATAAATTTTTTCCACTTGTACGCATATTTTACCCTATAAAACAAGCCTATACACAGGATACTCCACTACAGCCCGTGTACATCGATATTTGTGCCAGAAAATCAAAATTAAATGTCGGGTTTCCATGTCACGACAGGAGATATTTGATCCTTGGCCTTCCATATACTAGAAATGTTCCAACTCGGCCCTTCAGTTGCATTTTAAAGGCTATAAAGAAGCCAATTCCGAGCTATGGAAAAAGGGGAGAGAGTTCAACTTTGAGAGCAAAGTTACTCTGGAAAAATTATTACTTCATATTGAGTCTTAATCCCTTTGTCCTTTAAGTCTGGACATAATGTTCAACCCCCAAGCTCTTCCCTTATTGATGGAGAACCTCATTGTCTCCCTTCTACGAGCTTGCCTTTGGTGGAGGATTGAAGTGGTGGAATCCCAGCTGGAAGGAACTTGGTTTCTTGGTTCCGAACCATGCCGACACATAAGTCTGTAATATTTTCACTTCTGCTGATCATTTATTAATAAAAATACTCTTTTCCCGTCCAATTGATATCTTGCAAATATATGAGTTATTATCCATGGGAATGTTTGTTTTGTATATTAATGGATTATGCTATCTATTGTGCTAACCTTTTATATTATCACTACATGCTTGCTTCGCTTGTTTGTTGAGAACTTGTTGCAGGTATAAAGCTTTGGGTCAAAGTGCTCAATAATGGACATCATCAAACATCTAGACGAGGTAGGTCCCTTTATTATCTCGCTCGCACATTGGTTTATATAGCATGTTTATGGGAAAGAGTTGATTTTTGTAGTCATACCTTTCTGTTGTGGTTTACCCTAGCCATAGAGAGATTTTTCTGGTAACAGAACTGACGACCATACTGGGGATGTATCTCTTTCTTAGGGTTTGAAGTACTTTTCTCCTTAGATTTCTCTCATTTCTATTGTGGTTCTTGTCGTAGCATTGCTTGACAGCTCCTGTTCACTCTGGTTCTGAGTTTTCAACCTTTCTCCCTTTCCTGGCTTTGTTTCAAAGAATATATGCACCTTTTTCCTTGACAGTCGCATATACACGCAAGCTGTCTCACTGCAAGCTGCGTATACATGCTATGTTTGTCCAAACAGTCATGTACACCCTTTTTCCTTACCTATTTTCTTGGTCTGGTGTTTGCTGGGTGGGATTTGATGCTTGCTGAGCCTTCTTAGGTCTCTTTAGTGCCTGTTGAGTGCCTGCGGGATGACATGAAATCCTCTTTTGGTTGAATTTTTGGGCGAAGTCGTTCTCTTCATTTTTTCATTTTTATTGTCCTTGTACATTGGGCTGGGTGTTTCGTTGCTTGATATCCTTCTTGAGTTATCTCTTTTTCATACATAGTAGGGCTATATATCAAGTTACTTTTTAGTCCATGCTTTTTTAGTTTCGATATATTGAAAATACAAAAAAATAGGCATTTTTCATTGCTTGGAATTTTTGTCTTTAAATATCTATCATTAACTTAGTGCATATAGTGAAAGATTGTATCTTTACTTCTGAATTACATATTTGAATTTGAAAATTGCATCGTTTTTAGGAGCATATCATTCATCAAAAGTTAAATTTAGGACTTTGCATTACTTTCATCTTTACTTTTCTCGCAGAGTCATAACACCACGAGTTTCATTACCATACCTTTTTGAGTAAACATGGCCATAAAATCAATGCTATAATTTAAAATTTATTAGTAACAATTTTATTTTCTAAGGTGCACAAACTAGCCTAGGATTTAGTGCCTTGGAATAGGATTTTGTGAGTAAAATTCTCCAAGTCAATTTAATCAACACATGTGTCTGAGTCAGGGAGTGGAGAAATCCATTGTATAATTGGTAAGATCAGGAGGCTCCGCTCACACCGGAGTTAATCACAAGGTTGTGCGAAGTTGGTTGAAGGGATATCCCCCCAATACCTTCCTAGCGTCAAAGATATTTTTGGGGATCTATTCGTATCTGGGGATCTTGTTATTTCCTTTACCTTCGTGAGAGGCAGTGATTTCAAGGTTTCAGGATTTTCTACCCTGCCCATACGGTGGACCTGACTTACGACTACTCGCCCGTGCATCGATTATACATTGGTTTATTATTTGTTTGACTTAGGTGTCTCATAGGTTACTTGTAGGGGTTATTCTACAGGTACCCTGGGTCAGATAAGGGTTGGACAACACACAACCTTTATGGAGGATTACCTCTCCGGGGGGATCTGCCCGACTAGTTGTTAAGCCCACGAGGGCCCTTATAACTGATTCTATTACCTCCGATCTTTAGTAGGGAGTCTCATGCCTTCTTTAGGGAGGGAGGCCACTCAACCACTTTACCACATTTGCATGCATATTGGTTTTATCGGACTAATTGGTAGATGCGGGCACTAACTGATCTCCCTAGATCCACCTAGATCTAGAACAAAACACACCAGAACATGACACTTTCCTTAAGTTTTAAATATTGAATTTACTAACCAAAGAGGGATGGGTGACATACCGTTTAAATGTTGCTTCCTCTTGCCATTGCCATCCTAGCTCCATTCCAACACTGAGACAATGATGATCTTGCAAAAGAATGTAACCAACCAAAGTGATAATAATAGCATAAACTCAATATAAACCTATGTATGTGATCAAGGAATCATACAATAAAACACAACAATCCTTATAGGAAAGAATCATATTGCTGTATCATATTAAATGTGAAAGAGAGATTACAACCATGGCCTTGATGTCATAAGGTCCCTTCCAACTGTCCTTTGTTCCCCACACACTTTCACTCCAAGAATTCTGAGAGAACAGATCTGATAATATTCACAATCTATCTTGACAAAGGAAAATCTCAAAGCCACTCCAACCAAGCTAATAATTCCAAGCCAACCAAAGCTCCAAAATCAAAAGCTAACTTTCTCCATGAGAACTCCTCTCCTTTTATAAGTTGAAGAGGATAAGGTGAGGAGGTTAGGATGATCCTAGTAAATCATGAAATCGAGTAAGATCCAAACCATTTAGATGCCACCTCACCATAGAAGTTTCTCCTTCTAGAAGATTCGAGAAAACGCTTGTTTTTCCCACGTGTAGGAATTCTCGCACCCTACCTATAGAGAAACCTGTGAACATCTCGCACCCTAGCTATGGTGCAACCTGTGAGAATCAAGCATTCTCTCACCCTGCCTATATAACAACCTGGAAACTTCATCTTTTACAGGGTTTTTACAAGGGAAAATGCAACTTCTTTTCTCAGGAAAAGTTCTTCTCCCTTCTCTCTTCAGGAACTCAAGCCACTGACCCCTCTGAAGGAAACATATAGGCTTACATCATTAACAGTCATAGGGATGACGAAAATAATGTGTAACAGAGAGCCCCCCAAAGTATGAAGTTAGAACAGAGTGATAGCTAAAATACTTTGTTGAGTGTGTGTAGGGAACAAAAAACAGTCGGTCGGAAACCTGCCAACAAACAAAGAAATGCAGTACAATAATATATCATCACTGAGGTAGGAATTCCCATACTCAGAATACAAATGATTCAAAGAATAAATTCCGACATGCGAAGACCCATGTCAAGTAAGACAGGTCATGGCCACCAAACATACACTGTGGATCCATGCCGATATGACTCAAATATGAACATAGCCACCAGACATACAATGTGGATCTATGCAACATTACACTGAATATACTTCAACGTAACCTGAATCTGTCAGAAAAGATCGAGGGTGTTCAATCCCGTTACCCCAAAAGTACGAATCTAACCATGTGAATACATGTGTCGAAGTCGAACATGGTAGAAACCACTTGATTACCGGTCATTAGTGTATACCGTTAACAAGCGTGAGGGAAATCATCATTAATGTCAATGAATCCCAAGGTACACTAGTACAATCCAACGAATGTGAATTAATGAGCTGAAGTCGAACACTCGGCAGAATATCCCGATCAGGGGGAAATAATGAAAACCCACTGTCGAAAGCGAGGAAACCTGCCATTGAGGCATGCAAGTTCCAAGGTACCAATTAGTTTCTAAGTCTAATTCCTAGATAATGAGTTGAAGTCGACAGGAAAAGACTCGTCACAGGAGGGCCTTAATGTATCCCACATCAATGACATGAAACAAGTAACAAGATTTGATGTAGATCAGAGTAACAAGTGATTCATGACTGACTCAGGGATGGTCGATGCAATAGAAGGCTTAAAGACTGCAGAAATGGCCGACGCAATAGAAGGATTCCGGGTTGAACTTCTCTTTGAACATATTGACGACATGACAACTGTCTTGGAAACACTAAATCAACAACAGGGATCACAGACCAATTTGTAATCTTATAAAGGAGTATGATCAATAGACAAGTGGATTTTCCAACCTAGACACACAGTGAGTGAAAGGGTGTCATGTTCAAAAGTGACTCTTCCATGGAATACATGTTTATACACAATTCTTTCCCAATTTTCCCCCCACCATTTCTGGCGAGTACCTCTTTATTTTTACGCAAGCTTGAGGAGGATAACATATGCTTGTAATGTAAGCTCATCCTTCGGACGATTCCCTCAGAGTATGTTTAACGAACCCTAGGAAGGAGTGGTTCGGTCCCATTGCGGGTCTTTCGATGTTTATTTAACGAGTCCAAAGAAAGAAAACTCATGGGTTTTTCATGTTTAGAGAGTCTGAAAAACACTTAAAGAAAAC
>ML799726.1:81067-110679 GCA_009831015.1 Picea engelmannii | reverse complement strand
GCAGATGGCTTCTGATATTTCAAGAATATGATTTTGACATCGTGTTTAAGCCAGGAAGAATGAACAAAGGTCCTGACCACTTGTCGAGGTTGGAACATGGAGAAGAGCCTACTAGTTTGGAGGACACACTTCCATAAGCACAATTGCTAGACATTAGGAATATTGATGACCACTTTGCAGAAATAGTCCAATTCCTGTCAACAGGAATGACACCTACTGAATATACAATAACCCAAAAGAAACATCTAGTAGTGCGCACTGCAAATTTTTCACTTATAGCTAGACAACTATACAAGATGGGCCCTGATGAGATACTGAGGAGGTGTGTTATGGAGATAGAGTGACCATTGATCCTTGCTGAAGCTCATGAAGGCATCACAGCAGGACACTACGCAGGGAAATAAACAACACATAAGGTTCTTAGAGCTGGCCTTTCGTGGCCTACCTTACACAGAGATGCTAAGGAATATTATAGAGCCTGCGATGTATGCCAGAGAGTCGAGAAACCTTCTAGAAGATATGAAATGTTGTTAGCACCACAACTGACCCTACAAGTATTTGAGAAATGGGCCATTGACTTTGTGGGACCTATTAACCCACCAGGGAAGAACACATGAGCAATGTACATAATCATTGCGACAGAGTACTTGACCAGATGGGATGAAGCAAGAGTAGTTAAGGAGTGTAGTGCCACTACAACTACGTGCTTCATATTTGATGACATAATAACTAGGTTTGGACACCCAAAGATCCTTATGAGCGATCAAGGCACACATTTCATTAATAAAACAGTTGAAGCCTTGACTAAGGAATTTGAAGTCCATCATCAGAAGAGAACACCTTACCATCCAAAAGTGAATGGGACAGTTGCAACATTCAACAAGATCTTAGAGACGATGCTAACAAATATTTGCAGTGTGAACAAGGATGACTGGGATTTAAGATTACATCAGTACTATGGGCCTATAGAACCACTTGCAAGAAGCTAACAATGCAGACCCCTTTTAAGTTGGCTTATGGTCTCAAAGCCGTTGTCCCAATGGAATATTTGGTGCCAAGCCTAAGAATCATTGCCTTTACAGATATGGATGATACTGGTGCTGTGCAAGAGAGGCTTTCACAGTTGGTCGAAATAGAAGAAGACAGATTCATTATAGGATTCCATTAGAAAGTACAGAAGGGAAGAGAGAAGGCCTACCACGACAGAAAAATAAGAAAGAAGGCATTTAAGCAAGGTGATCTTGTATTGGTATATGACAACGAATTTATGACGTATCCATGAAAGTTTAGAACACATTGGATTGGGCCATATGAGGTTGCCTATGTTACAGAAGGAGGATTTGCGCAGTTGAAAACTTTGAATGGAGAATGGAAGGAAGGTTTGGTGAATGGGAGCCGCTTGAAATTGTACTATGACAACTAGCTGCCTCATAATTCCCATTAAAAGCGTGAAGAAAAGGGTCTAGGTACCAGGTGTAGTTGAAACTAGGTACCAGACACAGAAAAGACAGTCTGCACAAGGAAGGAAAGGAGGCATAGAACAGAAAGCACAGGCTGCTCCGTGCAGTCTAAAGACGAAGAAAAGAAGAGGGATTAGATTTGAAGTGCCTTGCGATGAGTCACAAGTGAGTGTTGGGGGCCTGTTGGCCCTTGGGTATGGAAGTAAGCGAAGATTAAGGTAGAAAAGGCAAAATGCGAACTGCGCGGAAGACACAGTGACTTTTATTGGGTCAAAGTAAGCAAAGGAGCATAAAAGATGGAGCGAAGTAAGAGAAAACAAGACATTAGACAGGGATATTGAGGATGATAGATCCGCAAGGAAGATGGAATGTGGACAACTCAGCAAGAGGAAAAATCTACCATTGGATGCTTTGGAGCACCACGTGAGAAGCAAGGAAAGACAGGCTGGCGAAGCCCTGAAAATATGGGTCAAGTTGACCTAGGGTTTTAGACACCTAGGGTTTTGGTATCTAGGGTTTTGACAATTAGGTCTTGGCCTAAGGCTATCGTTGAGCTATTGTAATGTATAAATAAAGGTCAAGAGGACCTGGGATGGGTTAGATGAGATTATGTGATGAGGAGAGATTGATATTGGGAGAGAAGTATTTTATTGTGAGAGCAGTCTATATTGTAAGATCTTCAGCTGGCTGAGAAGATTAGTCCTGCAGCTGGGTGCACATGAAGGGGAGAGACATAGAGGAGAAGAAATAATATCTGCTAGATAAGAGCACATATAAGAACTATATGCTTCATCTTAATATATCATAAAGCACAGTTCTGTGGATGTATCCCTAGAGAGAGGGTGAACCACATATATCTTGTGTTGTGTGTGTGATTGATGCTCTATTCTTTGTCATTTGATATACTACTATTTGCATTACTATGTTAGATATGATAGATAGTAGTGCAGAGTAGATTTGAACTGATAAGTGATATATAAATGTTGTACTTCTCTTGTATTGGATCCACTTGATATCCCCTTTGGTTGTAGACATCTCTATCTTGAAACCCCCTCATAACTGCTTCGGGTGTGACTGCATCTGCCTCGTAGGTGCTACCGAAAGGGCCAGTAGTTAGGGCTTGTTGGTGCGCTCTTGGAGTTGAACCCTGGGTCTACCCCTGTGCCAACAAGATCCTTGTTTATATCCTTCGCAATTTGACATCCTATACCTAGGAGGGAACATTCCCCCTAGTGTCCATCTCCCACATGCACTTCCTTGCATTAAGCATAGGTATGTTCCATTGCTGGAACTAGTTTTTTTTACTTGCGACACTCATTTCCTCCTCTATATCATAGCATTCATTTGTCTATGAAAAAACAAAAAAAGATGGGCGGGAAGGGAGTATTATCTTATATCGACAACAGTCATGTCACCTTTGAACATAACACAAAATTATTTGAGTCCATTCATCATCATAATTTTGGGATTAGCATGATCTTAGGAAGCTGATATCGTTACAGAGTCTTCTCTACCGACTGGTCACTCTTCCAGTCCCTATAGAGAATTTCATCGATGCCTCCTGCATCTTATGGTTTCATCATCAGGTCTATGCTTCCAGAGTCCTCCATATGTCTTATGCTCTTGTTCAAAGGAAGTCTATCAACCCGTGTCGACCACTCCTCAAAAATATTGGCTTTGCATGTCGTCCATACCCTCAGTTTGTCTCAGAATCACATGATATTGTAGTCCTATCATGCACCCTGGCCCTACTTTTATCATTGGTAGGTAACCTTGAACCCATTAGTCGAAATTCATTAGTTGTTGACTGGGTGGTTTCCCTTTTGTTCGACGACAAGACATCTATTCACACATTGGGATTCATGTAGTGTCTTGGATTCCATTAGACTTATTGGTGATTTCCTCGCCTTTGTCAGCAGTTTTTCATCATTGGCTGCTATTCAGAGGGTCTTTTTTGTGTATCGCTTGCACTTGGTACACACGAAAGACACACAGGGTCAGTGGTTCATGAACTTGTTCTTCGTGCGATTTCCACCAAATCATGAAGCTCCTGCTTTACACCTCGTGCTGACTAATGAGAGATTCCTTAATGCTTTCCATTCAGCGGGTACCTTTCCATCAACATTAGCCCATTTATTCTGGAAACATGGCCTAGAGTCTTATGAGTACCTTGAGGCTTGCAATCATTAGTGGTAGGTTCTCTCGCCATTGATAGTTGGGAATACATCAATGTCTCCTGATCGATGGATTCTTCAGGTGTTCGACACCAACTCCTCTATTCACACTTGTAGGAATGAACTCGGTGCCTTGATATCTACTTTCATTATCGGTAGGCTACATCGCATTTGTTAACAATATACATAAATGACCGGTAATCAAATGATGTCTCATTGTGTTTGACCTCAACTCCTTTATTCACACGATGTAGACTTGCACCTTTGGCGAATTGTGTAGAAGACTTGAACACATCACTTTGTGGGCGCAAATTTCCTGAGCTGTTGCTTCCTTTTCATTGGACTAGTACCTTAATGAATTCAATGATCATGGGGGATCAGATTGTAGTCCATGGTATACATATATCCTCAACTTGGTTTTTTGAGACTGGTTCCACTGGGCCTTGTTCATGACTATGAAAACTTTTGGCATGTAACTTCATTTGTATTTTCCTCGTCATGGCCACAGACACTTGTTTGGTATATTTTCCACATGGATATGTAGTGTAATTTTTAGCAGCCATGTATGCAAAGTCAGTACAAAATGTAATGAACAACTGAGTTTGTCCAGTTGGTCCCCTACCACTCGACTTCTGGGTTATTTATAATGTATTTTGACCATCATAGATACTCCTCTGACCTCACACATTAGGGGGCATCTGTTAGAGAAATATTTTCCTCACCTTATGCAATCTTATAGAGAGGTCCTTACTCCATTTCCCTATGCAGACTCATTTTCCCTGATTGATAAATCTAGAGATAAAAATATAAGTTTTTTCACTTGTATGCATCTTGCACCCTATATGACACAACACCCCTACCTCAGCAGGGTTTGCGTGACCTCCCAGTCTTTGGATATTTCTATTCCCTGAGCCGAAATGTCTCTTTAGTTCCCATTGGAACCTTCGACTAAATCCACAGGTCCTTGTGTGAACTCCACTTGTGCGATCATGACACTATGACCATGACCTACACCAAAAGGTGTTTCATGACTCACAACCTTGGGAATATTGATGTGATACAAACCCAACACTCCAACTTCCGAAACCCTGAAATCCGACTAAGGGCCTAGCAGGTGCTGGCCTTTTCTCTTATGCACGTGTCGTGACATTCCACTAATGACTGGGTCCCAGTTCCAAATATTTTGGGACTTCGCGATTCAGAGAATTAGCGAACAAATCTGCCTTCACCTCCAAATATCCGACCCCCGAAGATCTGATCACTCCAGATCTACGGTCCTGATCCTCCACTAACCAACGACTCCAATTAAATCGACGATTCACCTTTCTCGACTTTGTGAAAGTCTTCACCTCTATTTTTCCTGATGGCTGAAACCCTGAAACTCTTGAGTGTCAGATCGACGACCCCTATCTCTCTTGAGATTTCAAAGATGAATGAATCTCGCATTTATCCTCCTCGCAACTCTGCTTGATCTGATGACTCTCAGAAAATCTATGCTTCTCCCTCTAGGATTTCCACCTTCCGTTCGGGTCCTCAATGACTCCTAGACAAGTGACTTGGTGTCAAACTTCTAAACTTGATTTCCTCCCAACGACTGAAAATTACATCCTCCCTCTAAAAATTTTGAACAAGGCTATCCGTCCTAAGCTTGTTCTTCCTTGCAACTTCCGGACTCTAAAGAATCCTATGCACACACCTTGCACGACTTCCACAATAACCTCTGGTTATCCAGCGATTCCAACTCTGTGCACTCCCTGCGATAGAAATCCTTCAACCACTCACTGGTTGGAAATGTATAAGACTTTAACCTGCATGCACACACTTTGCATGACACTGTGCAATAACTTCACTTCTGTTGGTATGAGAACAACAGTATCCCTCCTCAACTTTTTTGAGGTAACACTCATAATCTCGTCAATGCACTCCTTGCGGACCTTTACTACACTCTTTGTAGGAATTCTCAGGAAGAGAAACAATTGGAACTCATTCTCTTCCTCCCACAGACTTCATACACTCAACATGAAATCATACTCACAAAGCATTGAAACAAATTCATAACATAACATATAAGAAAACTATAAACATACCATTCAATAGATGCAAACAATATTCATCACAACACCATGAAATTGAGTCAAAACATTCTTATATTAACTCAAGTGCTTATGTACATGGTTCCTATAACAACAACTATCTTTTTTATACAACTTCTACAATCTCTGTTCTTCTCTGCTCTCCTATTCTCTTGCTCTCTACAACTCTACTCTTCTTCCAATTGAGAATAGTCATACAATACAATACATACGAGGGAGATTTCTAGAGTTTTCTGTCCTAGAGCTCTAAGCTATCAAATCAAATTAAAGCCTACATCTACCTTACATTCATTATATTAATTGTCTACAACCGACAAATGAGAGAAACCACTCAAGATCTACGTTACAATATCCAAAACATTTAAGAGCACTTATGTCTCTCCAGATATTACATTAATGTTCCATCCTTTTGAATTTCAAAATATCTTCAAAATGTGCGTTGGTGCGCATCGAGCTGTCCTCCGCTTTGCTTGCTTGGGATGCTCCTGCATCATACTCCTCTGGCTGAACAATTCATGGGCTCCTGTCCATGAGCTACTGCACCGTCTGTCCATGTTTCTAGATCTCTGCTTTGCCTTCCCAACTGACATACTCAATTGGGTGTCCCTTCCACTTTACCAAGTATTCAAAATACGTCTTCCTTCAAGTCTTCTTGTTATCTCTCTGATCAATGATCTTTTCCATCTGTGACTTTTCAGCTACAGGCATTTGTTTGACCCACTGAACTTCCTTTTGAGTCTCTATTCCTCTCACTTCATCTGCTCTGTAAGGATACATATCTACTACGTTGAATATGGGTGATATTCCCACATCATCTGACAATTCTATCTCATAAGCATTTGCCTCAAATTTTCTCAGAATCTTACACGACCCTATCTTTTTCATCTTCAACTTATTATATGTTCCCCTTAGGAACCTTTCCTTTCTTAGATGCACTAAGACCAAATATCCCACTTCAAGCTGAAGCTCTCTCCTGTGCTGATCTTCTCTATGCTTGTATTCCTGGTTGGAACTCTGCAACCCCTCTTTAATCTTACTATGGAGCTCTTGCATCTCTGCTGCAAAATCTTCCGCTCCAACACTTATGAACTCATTCTTCTCTAAGACTCTCAACTCAGATACTCCTCTTGGTTGCATTCCATACATTATCTAGAATGGGCTCTATCATGTCCTCCAGTTAAGTGAGTCATTATATGCAAATTCTGCTTGCGACAAAATCTGATCCCACTGACCATGATGTTCAACTACTAAACTCCTCAATAAGTCTCCCAAACTTTGATTTACTACCTCAGTCTGTCCATCTGTCTGAGGGTGATATGTCGAGATAAAAGATAATTTTGTCCCCAAATTTTTCCATAGCGTCCTCCAGAAATGACCAACACATTTGGTATCTCGATCTGAAACAATACTCTTGGGTAAACCATGAAGTCAAACAACTTCTTTGAAAAAAAGATTTTCAATGTGTGTTGTGTCACTTGTTTTCTGACATGGAATAAAATGTTCCATTTTTGAGAATCTGTCGACTACCATGAATATGGAATCACAACCCCTCTGTGTTCTCGACAGTCCTAACACAAAATCCATGCTTACCGTGTCCCATGGCTTCTATGGTACTGGAAATGGTTGATACAATCCTATATTCTATCTTTTCCCCTTTGCATGCTAGCAAATTTTACATCGATTGACAAATATCTTGACATCTGTCCTCATCCCTGGCCAGTAGTACAAACTATTCAGTTGCACAATTTTTTTGTCATGGACGAAATGTCCAACCAATCCCCCACTATGATTTTCCTTCAAAAGGTTTTCTCTCATAGAACTCTTCAGGATACACAACTGATTTCCTTTGAATAATAATCCATCCTGGATCAAATATTCAACCCATTGGATTCTATCTCTCAGAACATGATTCTCACATGCTTCACAAGCATCCTTGAAATCTGAATAATCTCTGTACATATCCTTAAGGCTATCAAAACCTAATGTCTTCACATGAAACTCCTGCAGAATCAAACATTTTCTACTCAATGCAACAACAACCTTGTTAGCAGTTCCAGAAATGTGATTTATAACAAAAATAAAGTTCTGCATAAATTCAACCCATTTTGCATGTTTTTGGTTAAGTTTCTCCTGTCTTGTTATAAATTGTAAGGACTGGTTGTCGCTATACAAAATGAACTCTTTCAGAACCAAGTAGTGCCTCCATTTCTTCAACACTTGTATGACTGCATAAAACTCTTTATCATACATGGAATAATTCCTCTTGGCATCATTCAACTTCTCACTGAAGTATGCAATTGGTCTATTGTCTTGACTTAAGACTGATCCAATCGCAAATCCACTTGTGTTACATCTCACTTGAAATGTCTTACTAAAATCCAGCAAAACCAGAACTGGCTGTTCGGTTATCTTCTCCTTTAACAAATTGAAACTTTTCTTTGCTTCCTCTGTCCAATGAAAATATTTATGTCTTTTCCTGACCGTGTCCATCATTGGTGCACAAATTCCAATAAAATTTCTGATGAACTTCTTGTAAAAACTGGCTAATCCATGGAAGCTTCCGACTTCAAAGATATTCCTTGGCGATGACCATTCTTTGATCGCTTTTACCTTCTCAGGATCCATCTTCAACTCATTCGAAGAGATTACAAAACCCAAATAAATGAGTTTTGTCTTCATGAAAGACGACTTCTTCAGATTTATCAACAACTTCTCTTGCTATAACCTCCTCATCACTAGAGTTAAATGTCTCACGTGTTCTTCCTCAGTCTTACTGAAGATCAATATATCATCAAGATACACAATTACAAACTTTCAATGAATTCCTTCAAGACTTCATTCATTAATCTCATAAAAGTACTTGGTGCATTCATCAAACCAAATGACATGACAAGCCATTCATACTACCCTTCATTCGTCTTGAATGCTGTCTTCCATTCACCACCTTCCCTCACTCTAATCCGATGATACCCTCTTTTCAAATCAATTTTTGAATTTTTTTTTCTCCACTCGAGCAATGCATCAAGTCATCCATCCTCGGTAAAGGAAATCTATACCCGATGGTGATTTTGTTTATATCCCTCGAGTCTATACACATTCTCCATCCACCATCCTTCTTTGGACTTAACACTGTTGTTACAACGCATGGACTCAATCTTTCTCTAATCAACCCTTTGTCCATCAAATCCTGGACTTGCTTCTTGACTTGTTCATTCTCCTGCAGCGTCAATATGTACGTTGCTTTGTTTGGTAAACTTTATCTTGGTATAAGGTCAATGTGATGGCTTATACTTCTGATGGGCGACAATGAACAATGTAAATCGTCCACCAATATATCAACGAAATTCTCCAGCATTTCCCGAATTTCCTCCGGTAGATCATCTATCGAGGTATTGGTCAAGATGACTCTAGGTTTTCTCACCATAACAAGCTGCATGTCTTGATATTTCTTGAATTCATCCAGAAGTTCCTTCGCACTCATGAGAAGTATAGTATTGCTTGTTTCTTCTTTCACCTTCTTGTCTTCAATTGGCAGCAACATATGCGTCCTACCATTCTTCTCCAAGGTGTATGTGTTCTTTCTTCCATCACGAATAACATTCCTGTCATATTTCCACGGTCTCCCCAACAAAATATGACACACATCCATTGGAATAACATCACAAAAAATCTCATCTATATATCCCCCTATCTTCAATTCAACCAAACATTGTTTAATGACTGTTACTGAATGCCCTTTTTGTAACCACAAAACCTTGTATGGGCTCGAATGTGCAACTGTCTCCAATTCCAGCTTCTCCACCATTTTTGTGGATACTAGATTGTCCATGCTTCCACTGTCAACTATAACCTTGCATACCCTATCCTTGGTCTTGCAAGCAGTTCTGAAAAAATTGTTCCTTTGGACTGGATTCTCTATCTCTTTCTCCGGCTTCAAGAGAATTTTCCTCATCATTAAGGATATTCCACCTTTTGCATCTTCTGCCTCAACATTTCACCTTTTCTCTTATGAAATGTGACCTTCGCCTCCTCCATATCTTTTTCTATCGGCACATTCAAAATATTTGTGTTCGATCTTTCCACAAACAAAACACTTTATTTCACCATCTCTGCCTCTTCCTCTTCCTCTAGCTTGAGGAAAAGTGTTCTTATCAGCATACTATCCTCCTTGTGAGATTCCTCCCCTTTCTAGGTGGTTATGAGGTTTTTTCTCTTCATCCTTGGGCTTCTGTACTCTGTCCTAGGCAATTGCTTTGCCTCTACTCTGACTTCTACCTCTGCCCCTTTGACCTTTCTTTCAGGCCAATTTTACTTCTGCCTTTGAAGCAATTTGATAAGCATCTTCTACATTCCTGATTGTCACCATTCTCATCTCATATTGAATTTCATATCTCAATCCATTCATGTATCTGGTGACTTTTTCATCATCACTCTCGCGATGACCTGCTCTGATGTTGAGTCTGTAAAATTCCTCAGTGTATTCCTTCACTATCATCCCTTTCTTTCTCAAATTCTGCATTCTTTGAAATATATTTATTTGGTAATATCTGGGTATAAATTTGGCTTTCATATTGGCAACCATCCTATCCCAGCTTTTAATTCTTTGTTTACTTTTGCAACGACTGTCAGCCTGCAGTTCATCCCACCACAGTGCTGCATGCCCTTTCAGTCTAGTGACAACATGTTTTACTTTCTTATCTTCTTCGATATCCTCATAGTCTAAGTATTTATCCAGAGATCTAAACCAATCTAGTAGCTCCTCAACGTCTAAGTTGCCCTCATAGATCGAGATATCCATTTTTTCTCTAGCCCCTATTCTTGCAACAACTTTGAATAGATGTTCCTCTGCAGCATCTTCGACTACAACTTCTTCTTCAGCTCTAGCTTAATTTTCGCTTTCATCCTCACTGATATCTCCAGTATCAACTGTTCATCTCTATGCTGTCTCCATAGCATCCAATCGAGCATGAAGTTCTCTCATTTCCCTTTCCACGGCTGGATCGGGCATAAATCTCTCTTGACGTCTTCTTGGCTAGATTGATTAAATCTTTCCGCACAAATTCAAATCACAACTTGCCTTCTGTCTTCTCTTGCTTAACGAAAACAATTATTGTAAGCTGTAATACCACCTGATGCAACACCCCTACCTCAGCAGGGTCTGCGTGACCTCCCAGTCTTTGGATCTTTCTATTCCCTGAGTCGAAATGGCTCTTTAGTTCCCACTAGAACCTTCGACTAAATCCACAGGTCCTTGTGCGAACTCCACCTGCGCGAACTAGCACTAGGCGTGAGCTCTTCTCCCACGCGACCATGACACTATGACCATGACCTACACCAAAAGGCATTTCTCGACTCGCAACCTCGGGAATATTTATTTGATACAAACCCAACACTCCAACTTCCAAAACCCCGAAATGTGACTAAGGGCCTAGCAAGTGCTAGCATTTTCTCTTATGCACACGTCGTTACCTTCCATTAGGGACTAGGTCCCAGTTCCAAATATTTCGGGACTTTGTGATTCAGAGAATCAATGAAAAACTCTGCCTTCACCTCCAAATCTCCAACTCCCGAAGATCCGATCAATCCATATCTATGGTCCATATCCTTCACTAACCAACAACTTCGATTAAATCAATGATTCACCTTTCACGACTTTGGGAAAGTATTCACCTCTGTTTTTCCCGATGGTTGAAACCCCGAAACTCTTGGGTGTCAGATCAATGACCCCTATATCTCTTGAGCTTTCAAAGATGAATGAATCTCATCTTTATCCTCCTCGCAACTTTGCCTGATCAAACAACTCTCGGAAAATCGACACTTCACCCCCTAGGATTTCCACCTTCCGTCCAGATCCTTAGTGACTCCTAGCCAAGTGACTTGGAGTCAAACTTCTAAACTTGATTTCCTCCAGGTGACTGGAACTTGCATCCTCCCTTTGAAATTTTTGAACAAGGCTATCTTTCCTAAGCTTTTTCTTCCTTGCAACTTCTGGACTCTAAATAATCCTACGTGCACAACTTGCATGATGAATTCCACAATAAACTCTAGTTATCCAACGATTCCAACTCTATGCACTCCCCGCGACAGAAATCCTTCAAATGCTCGTTTGTTGGAAAAGTCTAAGACTTCAACCTACATGCACACAATTTGGACATCACTATGCTATAACTGCATTTCTTTTGGTATGAGAACAACGATATCCCTCCTGAGATTTTCTAAGGCAACACTCATAATCTCGTCAACGCACTCCTTGCAGACCTTTACTACACTCTTTGCAGGAATTTTCAGGAAGAGAAACAATTGGAACTCATACTCTTCCTCCCACGGACTTCATACACTCAACATGAAATCATATGCACAAAGCATTGAAACAAATTCATAACAGAGCATATAAGCAAACTGTAAACATAACATTCAATAGATGCAAACAATATTCATCATAACACCATGAAATTGAGTCAAAACATTCTTATATTAACTCAAGTGCTTCTGTACATGGCTCCTATAGAAACGACTATCTGCTTTATACAACTTCTACAGTCTCTGTTCTTCTCTTCTCTCCTATTCTCTTTCTCTCTACATCGCTACTCTTCTTTCAATTGAGAATAGTCATACAATACAATACATACGAGGGAGATTTCTAGAGTTTTCCCTCCTACAACTCTAAGCTATCAAATCGAATTAAAGCCTACATCTACCTTACATTCATTACATTAATTTTCTACAACCGACAGATGAGAGCAACCGCTCAAGATCTGTGTTACAATCTCCAAAACATTTAAGAGCACTTATGTTTCTCCAGATATTACATTAATGTGCCATCCTTTTGAATTTCAAAATATATTCAAAATGTGCACTGGTGTGCATCTAGTTGTTCTCCGCTTTGCTTGCTTGCGATGCTCCTGCATCATTATACAACAGACGTATATGTAGGTTGCTCCACTACAACCCACGTACATCGATATTTGTGCTAGAAAATCAAAATTAAATGTCTAATTTCCATGTCATGACAGGAGATCTCTGATCCTTTGCCTTCCATATACTGAAAATGTTATGACTCAACCCTTCAGTTTCATTTTGAAGGCTACAAAAAAGAAGCTAATTCCGAGCTTTGGAAAAAGGGGAGAGAATTCAAATTTGAGAGCAAAGTTACTCTGGAGAAATTATTACTTCATATTGAGTCTGCATCCCTTTGTCCTTTAAGTATGAACATAGTGTTCAACCCCCAATATCTTCCCTTATTGATGGAGAACCTCATTGTCTCCCTTCTATGAGCTTGCCTTTGGTGGAGGATTGAAGTGGTGGAGGCCCAACTGGAAGGAACTTGGTTTCTCGGTTTCAAACCGTGCCGACACGGAAGTCTGTAACATTTTCACTTCTGCTGATCATTTATTAATAGAAATACTCCTTTCCCATCCAATTGATATCTTTCAAATATATGAGTTATTATCCATGGGAATGTTTGTTTTGTATATTAATGGATTATGCTATCTAATGTGCTAACCTTTTAGATTATCACTATATGCTTGCTTCGATTTTTTGTTGAGAACTTGTTGTAGGTATAAAGCTTTGGGTCAAAGTGCTCAACGGTGGACATCATCAAACATTTGGACGAGGTAGGTCCCTTTATTATCTCGCTTGCACATTGGTTTATATAGCATGCTTATGGGAAAGAGTTGATTTTTGTAGTCATACCTGTCTGTTGTGGTTTACCCTAGCCATAGAGAGATTTTCCTCGTAACAAGAAGACTCCATGGACCCAAGATATAAATAAAAACATGAGGAGGAAGATGAATATTCCAAGAAAGAAAGAAAAGCCAGAACAATCAGTTATTATACCGAAAATCACAAAGACTACCATCTTGGTTTGAACCCACTAGAAGCAATCGAGCAAAAGAAATGGAAGTTATGATAAAGAACAATGTATGTAAGAAAATGTGAAAAAGACTTATGAATGGAAGCATTGCAAGATTCAGAGGTTCCTCCAGAAGGAGGGAGAAGACTATGACAACATGTTGTTCCAGTAAACTAGATATACCTCTTGTAGTATCCATGGATTGGAATTCCATGTAAAAGAATGTTCTTCCCAATAAAGCAAGTGAGAAAGAATCTTTTAACATAAAGAGACCCATGCATGTAGATATATTAAGACCTCGTATGGATTCAAACAAATTGATGCAGAGTATCTCATATACAACAAAAGTGTGGTGAAAACTTTCTATGACAGAGACAGTGTATTAGAATAGTTACTCAGAAGTATGGGATGATGGATTGCTAATCCATGGAAAACTCTCTTGATGACAGAATAAGTGCTACTTGGATATGTTTTAGTTTGAGTCTTTCCACAATATCATGAGATAGCATGAAACATAAGTGCTAAATTCGACCATGATATATTGTAATGATCAGAGATATATGAAGCCGTTAGAGAAAACCAGTGTTCTATGACAGACCAAAGTACATTGAGATTAAGCATTATATTCTTCTTGATGAAGTCCAGAAAAGAAAAGTGGTTCTCCATTATGTCTCCACAGATGAGAAAATAGCAGATATTTTGGTAAAGCCTCTGTCCAAGATGAAAATTTTGCGTACTTAAAAAACAAGCTGGGGCTTGTGGAGACGAATTCCTTATTGAAAAAAGGAGAAGATTACTCCCAGGTTGGGAGGGAGCATTGATATGTTATTGATTTATGGACAATCATTTTTCAGTTTGAAAAATGGTCCAGGATGAGTAGTTCCTTTCTAGTTCGAAAAGTAGTTTGAGATTTCTAACGAACATGCATTTTCCAATTCAGAAAATGGTCCAGATCGGACAATCATTTTTGCAATGAAAATGGTCCAATAGATTGCTGATGTACCGTAGACAATGATTACCCTTGTGGTTAGTGTGGGGGAATGGTCTAGGACAATCATTCTTCTTGGTAGTCACTCTGAGCAGTGGCCAATTAGAATGGTCCACCTCACCGGGTAGTCATTATTTCGAAGTTCACAACTGTGATTAGGTTCGATGAATGGTCCGTTTTGGAGGTTGGTGTAGGACAATAATTTCCATTAGGAAATGGTCCAAACAGTCATTCCCTAGGGTAGACTCATTCTCTCCAGGTTGCACTATGATTAGTGCTGGAGGAATGGCCCAACTAGGTGAATGGTCCAGGTTCAACAATCAGGGACATGCATTCCCTAGGACATACTCATTCTCTCCAGGTTTCACTATGATTAGTGCCAAAGGAATGGGCTAGTTAGGTGAATGGTCCAAGCTCATAAATCAGGGAAATTTATTCTTCTGTGCTTGAGAAGAATAGTCTAGATAACCCATGGCTGATGTTTTACTTTCTAAGGGCAGATTCTCTTCCAAATCTCACAGATGTGAGTGGAAGAATGGCCCAGATGAATCAGTTTATATCATGATATTGTTTTATGCAGGTTGATATCAGATGATATGATTTCTATGGAGACTATATGTCTCTAGACAATAGATGTATGCTACTATGGTGGATGTGTTCCACTGGTTGTGACTATGCGTCACTAATTAAGTAGCCGTGTGCTACTTGGTATGGTTGTGTACCACTAGATAGTAGTTGTGTACTACTATGGATAGACACAATTGTGTTCTATTGAATGGCATTTCTCTGATTGTCATGAAGACTATCAACAGTGTTGGAAATGATTATCAGTTAGATGGATAGTTAGTGTGCTGGTGGAAAAGCATTATCCTGGAGGAAAATGGTCCAGGACATTTATTCTTCTAGGACGCATGTCTGGCTTAGAAGAATAGTCCTTGTAGCCCATGGCATGGATTCCAACATTTGTTGGAATAATTATTCTTCTAGGACATATGTCTGGATTAGAAGAATGATTATTGTATCACTCTATGGAGTGAGTGACTTATCCAACATCATGCTTGATTACTCAGATGGAGTATGACTTTGAGAGATGATATAGTTGATGCTATTAGATGATACTGATAGTGATGATGGTGCTCGTGATTTGATCATGAGATAGCCTATGTGGCTATGATGATGCTACCCATTGAATGATATGTTTTTTCTCAAGACCATTACCTTTAAATACCTCCCTAGCTAGGAGGGAGTGTTGATATTATGGTAGCCACAGGAGGTATTAAACCTCCATGTGTAACCTTGACAAGAATACAATATTTCGGGAAGAAAGAAGAAACCCTAAAGCATTGGACATAACCCTAGAAGACAAGTCGACTACAAAAAATAATTAATATTGAGTTTTTATCCTCTAGAAAGAGAAGTCAACCTAGACAGCTAAGGAAGAGCAGTATAAATACAGGATTCTAGAGCTCATTTGGACACACACAAATCACAACTACATAAATTTAGTGCGCACTGCAGAAATTTAGTAAGTGCGCAAGTATGGAGAGTAGCTGTAGCTGCATCTACTGCAACTAGTATTTTCGGTTTTAGGCTTGGACTTTCTCTTGGTTATGGTTTGAAATTTCTGCTTGGTACGCTAGCTCTAGAGAGTGGTACACTACCTTGATTGGCTTTTGGACCTAGGTTTTGCTTCCAGAATTATTCTCTCTATCAAGTTTAAGGTGCTTGGGGGTGGCTTCGGCCTATGGTTGGGTGAAAATATTGCTATACTGTCTATGGTTAAATGATCACACCTATTATTTCTAACAGTATGTGTTAAAGAAGAAGAAATTTGGAAGACTGCTTTCAAGACAAGTCAAGGTTTGTATGAATGGTTGGTCATGCCTTTTGGTTTATGTAATGCACTAACTACATTTATGTGTTTGATGAATGATGTATTATGCCACTATTTAGATTCATTTATAATAGTGTACTTGGATGACATATTGGTTTATAGCTCTACCTAGGAGGAGCACATCTCACATCTCATGCATGTGTTAGAAACTTTGAAAAGGCATCAGTTGCTGGAAAAACTCAAGAAATGTGAGTTTTCTCTGCAATCATTGGTGTATTTGGGGTATGTGATCGGTGGAGGGGAACTCAAAATAGATCTCACAAATATGGAGGCCATCATGAAGTGGCATGTTCCTACTAATGTCACTGAAGTTAGGAGTTTTGTTGGGGTAGTAGAGTACCTACTAAAGTTCGTAGCCTCCTTTTTAGTGGTAGTTGTGTCACTAATAGTCAGTGGTAAGAGTCCAATGGGTAAAGAATCAATAGAAATATTTTGACAAGCTAAAATGAAAGATCAATCAAGAACTAATTCTCGCATTGCCTTACTTGTAGAATCCTTTCGAAGTGCAGATAGATGCAAGTGGGTATGTTATGGGAACAATTTTGATGCAAAGAGTTAAGTAAATATGCTATCATTCTGAGATGTTTCATGGGGGAATCCTGAACTATCCTGCATATGATAAGAAAATCTATGCCCTGGTCTAAGTTGTTAAGAAGTGGAAGAACTATCTGATAGGCAAGGAAACCATTGGTCACATTGATCATTGGACATTGCAGTATTTGCAGGCCTAGAATAAGCTTCAACAAACCAGACCTTACAAGTGGATGGGGTTTTTGCAACAATTTCATCTAGTCATCAAGTATAATAAGGGAAACAATAATAAGTTGGCAGACATGATTTCAAGGCCACCCACATCTAATATTATAGCTTTGGGAACTCTTATGCACATGCAAAATTTTACCCATGATGCATACAAAGAGGCATACATAGAATATGAGGACTTTAGAGAAGTGTTTCCACAACTACAGGGACAAATTCATGTAGAATAAGGGGACAATAAGGATGGATATCATCTCTAGAATGGGTTACTCTACAATCTAGACATACTCTGCATTCCTAAAGGTGAAAGATTGCACCTTATCAAAGAGGCTCACACCTCCAAGGTTACATGACATTTTGGTGTTGGGAAGATAGTTGCTAACTTACAGAGGTAGGTGTATTGGACCATATTGAAAGAATATGTAGCTCAATATATTAGAGGATACATGATTCATTGTACCAACAAGCTTGATAATATGAAGCAAGGTCTCTACCATCTCTTACTCATACCCACTCGACCTTGGGAAAGCATTTCCATGGATTTTGTTGGTGGTTTTTCTCAACATTTAGGAAGGGGCATGACTATATATTTGTAGTAGTTGAGAGGTTCAACAAGATGTGTATTCTTATGCCTTGTAAAAAGACTATAAAAGAACAAGAAGTAGCAAACATGTTCTTTTAACATGTCTAGGCACATTTTGGGATACCAAGGAGCATCGCCTCAGACAATGATGTCATATTTCACAGTTTCTTTTGGACTACACTTTGGGATAAGATGGACACGAAGTTGAAGATATCTACAACATTCCATCCACAGAAAGATGGGCATACAAAAGTAACCAAAACTACGTTGGTACACATTTTGAGGGGTTAAAATCAAAAGCATACAAAGGCCTAGGATGAGAATTTGATCTACATTCAACAATCTTATAATAGAGGAGTCCATACTTCTTCTAGTAAGTCCCATTTTGAAACTTGCTTTGGATATTTGCCACCTTCACCCTTGGATGTTGTTTATAGACATCAAGGAGGAGTGAGGGAAGACATCACAGGAGAAGAATTGAGAGTAGAGAAGTTTGTTGAAAAGATTAGACAGATCCATTTGCAAGTATAGGAGATGCTAAAGAAGTCACAGGAAAGGTACAAGGCACAATATGATCAACAAAAAACAGAAAAATCATTCAAAGTGAAAGATAGAGGTTGGACAACTAAACAAGGAAAGACTACAAGGTCCTGGTAAAAATGATCAAGGCTCTACAATATTAGTCTACCCCCATACATGCACATTTACTTTGTAGGGAATGTGGAGATTTTGAAACTCTATGAGCCTTCCATGCTGAATTGGGAAACTGAGGAGTAGGTCCTGCCAACTAAAAGCTCAAGCATAGTTGGCAGAAGATAAAATATTGCATAAGAAGTCTAGAACTACTAGATAGGGGCAACATGACCTTTGGTAGATTGGGTTGAAAGGACAATTTCCAGGCAAGGCAAAATGGTACTCCAGGGAGAAGGAGGAGGAAAAATTTCCTCACCTCATTTAGTAAAAGATTTTGGTGACCAAAATCCTCCCTACATGGGGAGGTATGATTTGGAATGGATCATTATATAATTTTTCATCTATCTTGGTACTTTATGGGTGGAACAATTGGAGGAATTGACTTGCATCACCCATTTTAGTGGCAGGTACTAGTTTAGAGATTTGGAGTCTAGAAAATTCTAGAGCCATTTTGAGGCATCAAATGACATTTTTTTGGTCAAAATTTTACAAGCATATCTTGCAACCCCTTACCACTATTCTACACATCAAGACCTTTCTAATTGTGCAAAAATTGCCTCAATCAGAGTTCATATGCAGAAGCCACGCCTCCCGCAAGTTGACCTACCTTGTTGATCACCGTGGTATGAGTGAATGCCACATTTGCCCCCATTACTCAGACATGTGGGGCTAACCACATGTGGAATTTCAAGAAGATTCTAGAAGGTCCAAAATCTTATCACTAATTGAGGGTTGAGGATGCAAAAACCCTAACTCTAGATGACTATCGAGCTATTTTAAATATTGGGCCAATAAGAAGGGAAGGGGTTTCAATCTTTTGTATTATACTTGTTCCATAATTGAGCAGAGCATCCAAGGAGTGGGATTTGAGAGCATAACAGAGGTAGGAAGAAGAGTTTGTAGTATCCATTCAAGCCACAAAGTCTCGGGAAACTCCATAGTGAGTGTCCCTTTCTTTGTATTTGCATTTTCATAGCCAAAGAATAGAGAGCAGAGCATAGGCCTCACCTTATAGTTGGGTTTTCTCTTGTATTGAGTTTCCTAGGATACTTCTTTTGTTCAATTATGTGGATGGTGTGTATATTTTCCCGTTCTTTCATCGTCATATTTAGTTATTTTCATAAATATGAGCAATAAGCTAGTAATAATTAATTTGGGGTCTAAGGAAATAAATTGCATAATCTAAGATTTCAAAATATTATAAGATCTGCTATGACAAACTATTCTAGTGGAATATCCATGACATTTTCCAGATCAAATAACAATTATTTTGACTATAATTTAAAACATTGCAAATAAGGGTCATATTATCTGGGGACTTCTAACATTCCAAAATAGGAACAAATTCTCCCATTAAATCCTACCATAATCACATCAAACAACAATTCCTTAGAGATGTGAGTGTTTAATGTCAAGTTTTTCTCATTTTATTCATTTGTGTTATGGAATATGTGAAAAAATCAAATAGGAATTAATGTCGACATTACAAAAAGTAAAATGATATATTGAATTAATGTCACCATTATTATTGGTCCCAATGTCTCTCCCTGTATATTTAAATGGCTCATTACGAAACATATAGTAACATGCACTCCTACTATTGGTTTTCTTTGTTCTCAAAATAAATGAATTTAGTAACTAGTTAAGATTTAATGGTGGAACAAATAAGAAAGATTGCATGGGAGACTACACTTAACATCCTCACATCAACATCCTTTATGACCTTGCCCACCTAGATATGATTAGATACACATATAATAATATATTAGAAATGGCTTGTTGCAAATGCTTGGATGCAAAGAGGGAAAATATAGGCATATATGTCCATTAAAGGAACAAAATTTTCCATTCCTCTTGACATGTTACTCTTGTTGTTTTAGGATTGACATTATTTTTTGATTCCTATACTTTTGGATGTGAGTTCAATGTCACGCCTATTAGTGAAGGCGATGACCACAAAAAAAAAATGTGTCACGTAGTGGGCCATTGAGGAATTAAACAAGGTCATTGATCTTTGGATTTCTATGAAATGCAAAAGAAGTGTGTTTAGATTGGAAGCTACTAAGAGTGCATCAACAATGAAGAATTTTGATGACATTTCAACTTGTAGATTACAACCTTTAAGTATTATGGAAAAGGATAATGTTGACATTGGATACTTCCACAAGCATCTAAGAAACTTTATTGAAACATGTTTCAAAAGGCTTGTGAAAAGGCAAGCATGTGCATATCTGGGATTTCCACAACCTTGGGCACTTGTCTAGGCAAGTGACCCTGCTGAATATTGCTTCAAAAAACAAATCTTAGAGATGTTACAAAACTGCTTTAACTTCCTAGAAAGAGTTGATTGAATACGTGGACATTATTAACCATGCCATATTATATTGTTTTTTATTTTTTTCATATACTTTGATGATCATAAATGAAATATAATATAATTCTCATGGTTAATATCTCTATTGTTTAAAATTTATTATGACCACATTGATTTTTATTCATTAGAATCCTTGTCATACACAAACACTGAGTCGAGTCATGTATTTTTACGTCAAAATTGGTACACCTATTGATAATGGGCAGATTTAATAGGGGTTTAGTGCTTAATAAGTTTTCTATGGACATGATTAAATATGGCTGGAATATTCTTAGTAGTCACACAAAATAAATGGCTGTGATTTCAATCATTAACTTCCTAGCTATTATAAAGACATCCGTTTATGTGTTTACTTTTTTACATTTACCTAATCATATTTAAAAATTACTTTGATAGCTAACTAATTGCCACGTAAGTGATTAACATAAATTAAAATATTAACACCAGATAAATGAAGCTCAACCGTTTATTTATTAATCAATAATAAAATTTAATATATTTTTTTAAGGATTCGTTTCATCTTATCAACCTTTTGACATTCACCAACAACTATTTAACTACTGTGCTAGTCTAAAAAAACAACTAATATTTACATTATTGATTTATGTAGTTATCAATAATGTCGATGTTATGTTACTATGAATCTAATTAATTGCATATGGTATTTGATATGATGTATACACATGTCATAATCTAATCAATCAGTTCTTTGAAACTTCTAATTTGTTCCTTTAACTTTTTAGAAGTCCTTCGCCACTAAGTATTATAAGTTTTACAAAAAATTTCAATGAATGGGTGATGTATGGAAAGTTATTAAGGTTTGTGTTTTTATTTATTTTAGATTTAAAAAAAATTATTTTAGAGATATATGTATCTTTAATTCGCCCAATCTTCACATATATTTAATTTATTAACTCTACACTACATGTATTTAATATATTATATGTTTTTATGTTTATTAATATAGAAGTGGATTGATTGTTGTTTAAAGACAAATCCATAACGTTGGTATACACCTAATAACAACATCTTATACGTCCAACGCTAACATAAATTGGACATAATGATGGCATTGAAAAGACATAACGTTGACTCTATGTACCTCCTTTTTTTCTCAATAGCTAAATTGTGAAGTTTTATATATATATTTTTGAAATAAATAAATAAATAAATAAATAAATAAATATATATATATATATATATATATATATATATATATATATATATTATTTCAAAAGAGAATGAAAAACATTTTTTTTTAAGGCGAAAATGAAATTTATACAAAATCATTGATGATAAACAAAGGTTTTTCATATAAAAAAATCACTATTTCAATTTTTTTTTAACTAAAAAGCTACCTCGCTTCCAAATAACACCTAACAATACCACTTAGGTATTAAAAAACACCCCATGTAGTGTATATTTATTATAGTCCTTCGTTAGTGTAAGCTCTTAAGTTGTCGAGGAACTACGCTTTTAAGTACCTTTGTATAAAGAAAGTAAAAACAAATGAAATAATGCTACCTTTGGGCAAGACTTAGAAGCATGACCATTTATAAATTCCTTCAGCATTAAGAAACCAAGTTCTAAATGTAGTCCTTACTTGGATAAAGAATCTACTAGAGTGTTCAACTCACTGTAGATATGAGTGAATGAAATTTTTGAAAACTAATGAGAGTTCTCCTTTAATTGTTTAGCTAAAACTTGTAGAGAAGTATATTAAATAGCTTGTTCATTTTTCATCCACTTGATGACCATCACAAAATCCCCAAAAACCTAAACTTGTAGAGAAGTATAATGAATAGCTTGTTCATTTTTCATCCACTTAATGAGCATCACAGAATCCCCAAAAACCTGGAGATGGGATATTCCTTTAGACAAAGCCAACATCATAAGTGATTGAAGAGCCAACAAGTCAACATAGTTGTTAGTACCACTTTCAAGATTAGCTTTAAAATGGAAGTAATGAATATCATTTATATATAAAGCTCCTCCAACACTATTATCATTTTTTTGGCACTTGGTAAACTCCATAAAAGAATCTCCAAGAGTTAAACTTATCGATCACGACCTCCCCTATCTGTCTGGCTAGTGGGATTTTAGGTTTCAATCTATAAATTAAAATCTAACACAAATTTGTGCATATACCTGGAAAGTTTGAATATTTATGTCCTCCAAGGAAAGCATTTCAAGGCAACCAAATGCCCCACATAGTAATACATGGAATATATATGTACTCCTTTAGCTCTTGTATTTGAAACCAGTTCTTCATACAAGCTTCTACATTAATTCTTTGCTCGGGGTTTAGGACTACAATCCACTGACCTATATACTTTCATATCTTTTGAGTAAATGGACATTGAACAAATAAATGAGTTACATACTCATCCTCCCTCCTACACAAGATGTGGATGTTGGGTCCATTTTTGTAGTAAATCCCAAGTAGGGATCTTATTCCTTAATCAAAGCCACATGAAAACCTTAATCTTCTTGGGAGCCTTGAATTTCCAAATCTTAGAACACCACTAACATCTCTCCGAGCCTTGTTCTTGTAACATTCTATAACCCAATTTTGTTGAATAATACCCTATTGTCGTGTTTTTATTCTAGATTACAACATCTATTTATTCTTTCAATCTGACATGGCCTCTCCTTAGCTTTGAAAAAATATCATTCTAAAAATCTCCATGATCTCCTACCAGACCTAACCGCATAGCAAACAACCAACCTTGATATCATATGTTTGTACTTGATGGGTTTGACATTTGATTTAGTGTGTGATAACCCATTTCCTGAAGATGTTAGATCAACTCTAGAGAGATAAAGGACATGTTACCACATTCCATTATAACATCTACTCCTATTCTAATCCGAGTTCCATAACCCACCTTCTAAGTTAGATCGTTCCCAATATATTGAAAGGCTAAAACAAGTGCTTTCCATTGGTTTGAAACATTTTTTATACTTTTACATGGGTTCTTGATCCACTCCATCATAATCATTGGGGTCAAATATTTCCGTGTTATAATCCTTAGTTATCCCTCATAATCAGGTTCCTAATACTTTTGGAAGCCAAGGATTTTCAAAATATGTGAATATTCTTTAATCCCCAACCCTCCTCATCTTTGGGCTTAGCTAATGATTTCCATTTTGTTAAGTGGAAGCTCACCTTATCACTTTTACCCTTGCAAAGAACATCATAACAAATCCTTTTGATATTTTCCAAACACCCCTTAGGATATGAGCCATAGAATGCCAGTAAATAAGGATTGCTTCTAAGATAGACTTAATTAAATGCAGTCTACCTCCTCTCAAAAGCCATCTATTACACCCAGATTGTATTCTTCTTTTGATATTGCTTATTAACTAGTTCCAATCTTTATTGCGATAGCCATTGGGTTTCAATACGAAGCCTAGATACTTCAAGAGATCTTGTACTTCCACTAGTCTAAAGGGAAAAAAGTAATCTTAAATTCTATTCCACCACTTCACTCAGTCTATTAAAATTGAGTGATGACTTTAGGTTGTTAACATCCATTCCAAAAGATTTATAGTATAACCGTAGGATTTCCTAATATTTTCTTCCCTCTTTTATAGAATCATTTGAAAAAATAAGTAGATCATCAACAAAAAGTAGGTGAGTGAGAGTCCCATTCCCCCCTACCTTAATACATTGTATGCTCCTTTCTCTTTTGGTTGCTAGGATAGATTTGCTCAAGCCCTTTGCAACTACTAGGAACATATAAGGGGATGATGGGCACCTTGCCGGAGCCCTCAAGAAGGCTTGAAAAAGGGAGAAGCAATCTCATTGATTAGAATAACAAATGTGATAGAATACACACAACCCATGATCGAATTGACCATAGAATTTATAAAGCCAACATGAATCAACAATAGTCTTAGGTAAATCCAATAGGTCCTATCATAAGATTTTGAGAGGTCTAATTTTATAACCATAGAAGACATATTCTTCATTTCGATTGTGTGTAAGCCCTCTTGTGTAGCCCCAATGGATCTATGAATTTGTCTCCCCTCCAAGAAGGAAAATTGTTAAAGGGAAATCACACCAAAGAGTATCCTTTAAAGACTTTGATCCATAAACAGTCAGCCTATGGCTTGTCCGTTTTGTCAATACAAAGAATTTTGCGGAAAATAAAGCTTGTCTGATCTTGGGATGAAACACTTATATTCCTCACAACTAACTCCAATGCCTCTGTTCGCAGGGTAACTAGCACACACACAACTAAAAATGAAATAACAGTTCAAAGGTGAATTGCTCTTCAGTTAACAAAGTAGCAAACTTTTCAATGGCTTCCAATGGCCAAATTCCTTGTCCATTTTATGGTTAACTCATGTAGTGTGCCACCAAATAAATCAGAAATCGATTCCCATTGTTTATTTTTGCAACCATGCAAGTGCAATTTCTTCTTTGACAACATTCAAATGGACGATGAAGGTTTTTTTTTTTTCAAGAAAGGAAAAACAAATATATTCATAAAAAAAAATACATATTTCTATCCCTATCCAGGACTATCCATTTCTTGTCACTTTCATCTATGCTGACAAAATTTCCACTTTCCATCATTAATTACATAACTTTATTCTGTTTCAAAACAAAACATTACATTCAAAGACAAAACATAAATTAGAGATGAAAATCCATTTCCTCATGAAACTGCCCATCAAAATATTATTGAATGATAAAATCTCCAGCGTCCAACAAGAGCGCTTCCTTTGAGAGATCATATGCCATTGAGTTAATATACTTGGGTATATGGTTGATGGAGAACCATTCCAACATATGATGATGAAGGGGTTATGGTGCTATACCCACAAATTTAGATATTGTAGGTTGAAGAGAGAAAAAATATATGGCCACCAGAGTTATTAAATCAAAACAAAGGTAACTGCATGTTGAGGCTCGACAATGGGCAATGAAATTAGGTCACACTATTTGAATTAGAAGTGTGGGAATCCATTATAGTGTGTCCATGAATGGGAAAACATTGTGGATAATATACCAAATTTCTAGGATTGAGGGGTCTAACACCCTGTTTTCTCCCAAGTCTGTAATTATAATTAAGACTTCATGATTGTGATTGATGAACACTGTAATTGTGTTTTATGCTTAATGAAATTACCAACCAACTAACTTAAGGGGAAGCCTTGCAATATTATCCATGATACCACAAGTGGGAATTAGAGAGGGGGAACTAGGAATTGTCTTAATTACCTAAGAAATCCAACCACCCCCTAAAATAACCTTGAATGACCAAATCTTCCCAAAAGTACCTTGTCTTTCCTTGTTCACAAGAAATCTTGTTAATGGAAATCAGACCTAGTAGTTGGGGCAGTTATGCTTTCCTTTAGAAGTGTACACAGAAGAATGACTGGTTCGAATGAAACTTTCATCCAAAAGTACCATGGTGCCCCATCGATTTGGGAGCTTGAACCTGAGGTTGCTTCTAATAGAAGCAAGCTAAGGAACGTGAGGCAAAGAATGCTCTTGATTGGGTGAATTTGGGGGGAGAGGAGGGAATACAAAAATAATGAACACCGACATGAATGAAGCACACACATAAGTTGAGAAGATATGAACTTGGAAGTTCCTGTGAGGAAAATAAGAAGCTTACCTAAGGAATGCGTGGTCTATCTAGAACACATAATACCTGAACCCAAACTTGAGTGGAGAGGGTCGTGAGTTGGTTCTTTATGGAAATAAACTGACATTGATAAGGGGAGGGTGCTGAGGGACTGTGCAATAGTGAATGGACTCCCTTGAGAAGAGGAAATCTAGCTAAAAAGGTGCTTGGTAAGCTCGTGGAAGCCTTGGAATTAACGAGAATAGGGAATTTGTTTCGTTGCCAAATGGTGAAGGAGAGTAACCTTCATGTTCATACCCTTAACTTGAGAGCCAATCTGTGAGAGTCCCTTGGTGGTATCATGGCCTGGAATGGGGGTGGCTTGTTCTAGAAATCAAAGGTGTAGTAGAGCCTACGGTTGGGTGGAAAGGCATTCACCTCAATTAGTTGGCAAGTTGGAGTTTGACCTAAAACATATAAGTGTTTCTAGATTTATTTGGCCATTATTTGTTAATGAATATGAATCTTTTCATTTTGTTCTTGAAACAAGTTTTATTATGTTGAATGAATGCTAAAATTAAACCTATTAATCTGTTGAGACCCATCCCACACTGGTTGACTACCTATGGAGAGCACATATGGGATGTTTGGCTAATGGGGGCCTGTGATCCTGTATTATCCCAAGCCTTTGAATGGAAAGTTTGCAGGATGATAAAATATTCACTTCATGGGATGCCTAGAGACACCACCTGAGTATCGAGGATGTGGGCCAAAGGTCCAAGGATCCCTGAGCTAAATCCTTATAGACAGTGCAAAGAAGGAGAAATATATTGTTTGCATGGAATTTCCCTATATGTCTACTCAAGTTTCCTATTGAAAACCTCAGGGGAATCTCAGTCGTAGATTTGATGCGGAGGGTTGATCTTGATCATTTGTCAAAGATTTGAGTGTCGGAGGAAGCCCTTCGAAAGGGGGTCATCAGAAGAACCCATAAGCACCACCAAGGTAAACTTTTCGATGGGAGTATCATGAGTCGACAAGAGCTGTTGATTTACTTAGAGGTCATATTGAATAGATCTAAACCATATAAAACTTTTTGGACCATCCAACTAGGCTTGTCAGGACACAACATTCAGAAGAATCCTTGAGGATATCTAAGTTTTTTTTCCGATGGAGGAAGCCCGAAGGTGAAGGTCTGAAAGGACCAGAGCTGTAGTTTTGCATGAGGCTCCACCGACGAGATCTGAGCCATTGATCTAGCTATGAGTCCAATCCGAGAGAAGACATGTTAGATTTAAGTGACCCCATTAACTATCAATTAGATATGAGAACCTGATGAAATCCTAATTGCTAGATGCAGTAGTCCGGTGACTGTTAGATCTATCAGAGATCCCGATTCATAAGGAATTGTTTGGAAAAAAAAACCATAAGGTCGTGGGAGTTGGTATTTCTCGATAGAGAAATTCCGAGTGGACGTGAGCCATTGATATGCGAAGGAGTCAATCCAAAAGGATCTAATCTGTAGATCCACTTGTGGACCCCACCTATTAAGTGATTGGCCGAGGAATGGGTAGGACCATTAACTATTGTGGGAGTTCAAAAATACTGAATGAATATGGAATGTTGACCACCTTGTTTCCTGTCCATTGGATCTCTCAAATTCACTAGAGAGCCCATATTATTTGTCTTGCAAATTGATGAACCCACGAAGATCGCATTCGTCAGGTGAGCCCCACCGCAATCATCAGATCCGTCGAGACTGAGGTAGTCAGAAAGAAACATTCGGAGGGAAGGGTTGAGGTTGCATGACCTACTTCTCGAATAGGGAGATTCTGACCCATTGAAAACCATCGATTATTTGCACCCAATTAAATAAGAGCCTTTGATTTGGATAAGTTCAAATCTAGTCTACGTGGAGTTTTCCCTATCGGGGGTTTTCCAAGGATTACGAGATGGATTATGCCATGCCTGAGGAGATGTCACCACTGCACCAACACACACAACTACCTTTCCAGGTTGCATTGTTGATGAGGAGAATTCCACATGGTAGCCATGCCAGACCAATGGTGTGATAAAAAGGAAAATCTGCAAGGATTAGGAAAGCCACTTATACCAGTTTGGAACCCGATTATCGATTTTGAGGATAGTCGATGTAAGGATCGAGGTGAGCACATTTCAGTCAATGGGGTGAGCACCTGAGTAAAGAGTCATGTAGAGAAGAGGAATTTTGACATCCCACCAACCTAAGTAGGTTTAGAGGGTTGGGTGTGTTACAAAGTGGCATCAGACCAGAGTTCAAACTCTAGGCTTGAATGGGACATCAAGGATGAATGAATTTCATAACATCATGCATGACATAAATTTATGTTTTTCCAATTAAAAGTTTTATTATGTTGATGTGTTCTAACAATAATTTATGAAGAAGATTAACAACATAAATAAAGTCTTGGTTTGGGACTATTAAGGCAGACTGAAGCCTTAGTAAGGTCAAGAGTCCTTTTCACATGTAATTTGAATAATTATTTGCTAATAATGGCTTATTATTTCATCACGTAGGAAATACTGAAAAGAAAAGAAAACAAAAGTGAATGGTGCAACTTAGCATGGAAGAGACCTCAAATTTTTGAGATGAAGAATTTGATGACAAGAGGGCTAGGGAAACCCCTCCAAATTTGGTAGCAAAAATGAGGAGTCTGCAAGCAACTAAAGAATCATGAAGGCTCAAGCCGAGCAGGAAAAATTAAATGCATTACTATTGCAGAGTTTGTCTAAAATCCAAAAGCACTTGTAGCAAGGTCCAACTACCAATAATGCAGGGTGACAATAGTCTGAGAGGATGCACAACCCATCAAATATTTAGAAGCATGGGCCAACTCATAGTGTTGGAAGATTGATTGTTGTCATTGATGTCAACCCTAGTCATGGGTTTTGGACCGCAAGATTGATAAAGGTATTTGGACATGAAGGAAAATGCACATGCATATACAACACCCATGAATGGATAGTATACATCTTGTTGTTTCCGGTGGTATGTGGCATGTCACATGGATCCTCATGGTTGAGGAGAAATGAATTTTTGAAGATGACAAAGTGAATTGAAAAAGGAAGTACATGTAGGCCCTAAAAATAATTAAAGAAAATAATTACAAAATAAGAA